>JAYJMB010002779.1:1780-14886 GCA_036873735.1 Pouteria campechiana
TAAGTCCATGATGTTTTTAACACTGCAGAGATGCCAAACACATTAGTTGCCTTTATAGTTTTTGGTCTTTATTTAAATCTTGTTGTTAATGTTGTTGTTGTTGTTACTGTTGTTGTTACGCATGTATAAATAGTTAGTAATATAATGATCCACTTAGATTGGATAAAAATATCACAGTTTGTGATGATTGAAGGAAGTGATGCTCTGAGGTGATAACTTACACAATCTGATGCATGTTCCAAAGAATGGAGTAGGAGTGGTGGTGCTTGGTTGGATCAAACCATAGGTAGATCCTCTGTTCTCTGTCCCCTTTACCTCCTGTGAACACGTTGGTTTGAAGGATGTATGGTAGCTTGCTCCTGTTGCCCAAAAACTCAAAATCTATCTCATCATGCTCGGTCCCCTCCGAAGAAAGCTGTACACACACATACAATACACACACAATGCTTATGAGGATGTCATAATCTATCCCTGCAAATACATTTAATCAGATCATCCTTTTCAATGGTAAGAGCGGCTTGGATCACAATCTCAGGGCCCTAACTGAATTGAATTTTGAAGATAGCAAATTAGCTGTATCTAATCCTTGTAATTCCTCTTGAGCTGATCTAAACCATTGAATGTTGGATCGTGCCAGCCGTGAAGATGCCCATGTGTCGATCATTTATTTGTTGGTCACTGATGATCTATGTCCATTATTCAAATTCATTTACCAGGAGTACTGATTAGTGGGCCCTAAAATTGTATAACTCTTGCAATCATTGCTTTTCAAATGGAGAGAGAGAGAGAGAGAGAGAGAGAGAGAGAGAGAGAGAGAGAGAGAGAGATCTTTAGGAAGGCCTTATGAGACAAAATCATGCACGACCCGTCATTAGGTGGGGCACAACAAAGCTGTATGTGTTCGTCCACATTTTTCTTCTTTTATATACACAGCACTACTGTGTATATTATGAAGCTTGCTTTGTGTAAATACGATTTAATTTTTGACCATCAAAGAGACGCTGCTAATTAATCCGATGGGAGGATGGTAAGGAGGAGGAGGAGGAGAGAGTACTTTATCTGGATGAAACCTGAACGTAGGAACATAGCAGCATTTGAAATTTGAATTCCCAAAGTTGCGTTGAAAATTTTCTTGTAAGGCAGCATCATTTGTCGTCATTAGGTTTAGAGATAAGAGAAGGGAGATTAAGGTCCTTACATAGAAAGCAGTGACGACGCCTGCTGAATCGCCTCCCACCAGCTTTATTTTCATGCTAAAATGCCCAAACAAGTAGGAGTTTTTGGATTGGAATCCCGTACCTTCACATGCGAAACATCATCAAATACATTCCAATCATCATTATATATCCCTATCCCGTAAGCATAATCCAGCAAAAATCTATATTTCTAAATGTGTGAATGGTGAGCTTTTTTGGCATTGTTGTGCATGTAGTTCATTGCCCATCGTCCTAAAATATCTCCGCGGCATTGAATGATGAATACTTACTATCACATTATTGTGCTTCTTCCTCCCACCTCTAAACTTAGAAATGGCAGTGAATCTATTTGCATTTGATTAACAGACAAAATCCAAGTACCTGAGTATTTGTCTAGGACGAGATGAACACGAGAACCCCCTTTGATGTGCTTGATGTGGTCACTGGCCCATGTAGGCATGTAGTTCTTCTGAAATGGCACGTCCACAGGCTTCCTTGGCGGTGCTCCCATTGTTACACCACAGCCTCCATAAATGACAATGCAAATGATTAATGCCCACCTCACCATATCTTCCAATCTATGCCTGGAAATTGAAAAAGTATGAGTATGAAATCAGAATATATATATATATATAGTTATATATATAGTTATATATATATAGTTATATATAGTTATATACAAATTGGGAAAAATGTACAGCATCTAATGCCACATGCTCATTGTTATGGCAACTGGGAAAGAAACAAAATGAATAATGCTAGGCTTAAGAACAAACCTGGGAGAATTGCTAAGACTGGAGGAAAAAACGGGATTGTATGATATGAAGATATTGGTGATCTCTATTGCGGTATTATATACCCGTGTAAAGGGTCTGCTGGCCCCACACGCAGCACACGTATGAAATGAAAAAGTGGACCCCTCACCTTGAGGATGATCATGCACGCGCATAGCAAGCTGTTTAGATGCACCATTTGTTTCTTACACACGTTGTTGTTGCCACCCAAATAGCGTGTGCGATTTGCATATGCGTTCATCATCTACAGTGGAGATGGCCCACACGTTTTCCAGCTTGTTGAGTAGGATGCATGTCTGAACCAAAAATGGGTGCTGTTGAGCTAGAGTGTAGGAAAAGAAAAGATTTAGTTCCGTTGATGACGCTGTTAAAGCAGCAGGTTTTGTCAGTAGCCAGCAAATGGTGGGCCACATCACATAATTTGAGGCCGCGAGGAACTTGATACCATTTCGGTGCGACGCGGTTCTTGGCATGTCTTTTTGCCCATGAAACACTGCCGTCAGGTTTAGGGCGTGGGGCCCACGTTCGTGGACAACCTCACACGTGACACGCTTGTGCAAGACCAGCTGTGCATGAGCTGCTTGGCTGGAAAAAAGCCAGGTGGGCTGCTTGAACCGTCACGGATAGGTTAGCCGTGAACAGGGTGGAAATTATCAGACTTGGGCTGGATATTCTTTAGGGTTATAGGCTTAAAAGCTTTTTAGAATACGTATATATATATATATATATATGTATATATATTTATTTATTTATTTATGTATGAATGAGTTTGAAAATGAAATAAAGGAAGAAAGAGTTGTACATTTTCTTATTTTGATTATTACGTGCAAGAAGCACCATGTGTAACAGTAAATACCAACTTGGCTATCATATAAATTGCAAGTTCACATGGTTCAATTCAGAATCCTCGAAATGCGTCTGAATGTGGAAAATCCAGGTTTCTGCAAGTCATGGCTTCTGGAAAAACAGAAGAAAATACATACAGCAGCATTTCAAATTCAGCCAAAGCGAGACACAGAAGTTCTGCTCAGGAGAATTTTCGGTCATGATATATTTACTCAGCATTGCCATCCTAAGCCGTTTCCCACCTAATAAGCTACATGGACGTCCTGTATAAGCCTACGCGTTTTCATATATTTTCTAATATTCTCCAATCATTTTTCTTTCAGCCTTTCACTAGTTCTATTGTAGCCTTTTATTTTGATACATTTATTTTATTTAACTAGTTCATTTTCCAATCTCCATCTCACATGACCAAACAACCCAAGTTTACTTTTGTCTCATTTTATGACTGAATGATTTTGCCTTTTACGTTTTTCTTTAAGAAACCTACAGAAATAATGTCTGGGCAGATACGTGTAGAAGTTTAAGAAATCAACTTTGGTTATCAAAAGCTACAAAAACTAAAAATCAATGGAAACACAAATAATGAAGAATCTCTACATTTATTTAATTGACCTATTATCCCCAAATGCAATAGTGAATCATGTCTCTATTACTGGTTTACAAAGAAAAAAAATTTGCACATTTGAGATGAATATAATTCTGTTACAAAATATGATCTTGTCATTTAATTACAAAATAAAGAATACCTATCCTATAGAAATATTTCTGCAAAGCACAACACCTACAATAACAGAAAGGAGTGCCAGAAGTGCACCTTCCCTGGAAAGCCCAAACTCCCCCCACGTCAAAGGCCCCATGACCTCAGCTAAGACCCTCTTAAACTGTTCCCTTGTATCCTCCAATGAACCTGAGTTGTCGATTACTATATCAGCCTTTGTCCTTTTCAAATCCAATGCCATTTGTGCACTGATCCTGTCTCTTGCATGCTCCTCAGAAACACCATCTCTTGCCATCAGCCGCCGAAGCTGGGTTTCAGGATCAACCCACACGACAATTACTGGTTTTGTCCACTGGTCCATCTTAGCTTCAAACAACAGTGGGATGTCAAGAACAATGACCTTAGATCCCTTGAACCACAGCTTTACCACCTCCCAGAATATACCAGAGGAAATAAATGGCGCTAATAACCTGTAACATGGTGCAAATATAATACATTTAAAACTCCAATGAAGATTTGTTCTACTGTAACATGAGCATTAATAGTGAAATATGTCCAGCTCCATGCTATTTAGAGGCTAAACAAAAGGAATTTAAAATAAATTTTCAGGAGGCAAGTGAATGCAGAACAAGAAAGCCCTGATACCAATTGAAATAAAGCAGAAAGGAGAAGAATCTGGAAATATATATAAAAGATAGAACCTCTCAATAGGGAGGAAAGGATTGGCCAAGCAGAAAGGAAGGATTGGAGAAGAATAGAAGAAAATTAAAAGTGGAATAAAAGAGATGAAGATATGCAAAGAGAACTTGAGAAAAAAAATTACAGTAGAGAAAGAGAGAGAGAGAACTTCAATACAAGTTATCCTGTTTATAGAGATAAAAGACATCAAAATTATGAATAAATCTCCACATAAAATGATAAAATAATCCCCATAAAATTTAATTTATAATTAAACACAATTAAATGTCCTCATAAATGCAAAAATAAATAAATCTTAATGTATATGAATCAGTCTATAGTGTTCTCCATCAGCAAGTCACAAAGAGGCCAAAACCAATAGAAACAATTTTCTTCAGTCCTAAGAAAAAGACATGACAGGATTAATGAAGCATGGCAAATAATGTATGGTAGCTGAAGGCCACATAAGCCCACTTCCTTGGGGGCCTTTGCCTATTCATGTTAGATACTATCACTTGAATCAACTCGGTCCCAACTAGTACTAACATCTAGCAGAACAAAATAGGTACAATCATGGAGAGTCCATTTCATGCTTCATTGCTTCCTAATAATCTACCTAATAATTTCTTCCAATTTATAGGCATAGAATGTAACAATTGGCACCAAGATATCCATTCCAAGAATAAATAATCTCAAGATATATAAAATCAACAGAAGCGTGAAGCATAAGCTTGTGCAAGCAGGACATGTTTTTGTGACCCAAAATGGATATCCTTGCACCTTTAATTAAAGGACATTGAACAATATTGCAAGAATGAACAAACAATAGAAGTGTCGTTCAACACAGACAAGACCAAATGTGCAATGTCAAGATCATCCAGTGTACGGGAACTCCCCCCATGTACCATTAGAATCAAGACCTGTCTAGCATTGGATCACTCAGCAATGAGTTGGTATAAACTGAAGTCTTTAATCGACAAACTCTTGCTTGGACTGTTAAATGTGTATCTTTCTAGGAGTGAATGTGGTTAACACACTGATGACAGGTGTGTATCTTTACCGGTTAAGTAGCTGGCGTTTGGCTGGATCAGAAAAGACAATTTGCCCTAGCTGTGCCCGATCAATCTCTCCATTCTCTTGTAAAATCTCATCTCCAAATGTTGCTACAACCTTTTTCCAACCACGGGTTCCCTTTCTAACCACATCCTAAATTAAACATTGTAAAATCCAACAAAAAGTTAACATATTTAACAATATGAACATTCATCTGAATTGAAACTCTCATGTAATTTCAAAATTTGTTCAAACTACTCCAAAAATCTGGTGATTGTCAGAAGGGTACACACTCGAGCAATGACATCAGCATCAACAACTGGGATGCCGTTGGCTTTGAAGAGGTTGGAAATTGTGCTCTTCCCAGATGCAATTCCTCCTGTTAGTCCAACAATGCGCATCTTCTCACGTATAAAGCACACTTTTACAGCACGGAGAGGTTGTGAGGATGAATGAGCATTCAGCTTCTATTATGTGATCAAGATAACATAAGTAAGCGAACTTGCCAAAATGGACTGGAGCTTTCTTAGCATCAGAAACACAAAACAGTCCATAATTTACCACTGTAAGTTATGATTTTGAAAACTTTTTTTAAAAAAAAAAAAAAATCAAGAAACTGTCACCACCACAGAGGCCACGTCTTTGTTTATTATACTTGCATCATCCATCCAGGAGGCCCATGTGGATACATGGATGACCACTGCCAACAAATCACATTAAATCTGCACTCCTAACTGCAGAGGAGAGGCATCTTGCCTGTTGTTCATTGTCTTTGTAAGCATCCACCTGAAGGCCATTAATTGGACTGTTAAAATCATCACAATAGCATATCTTGAACTGTGGGTCAATAACAATAGGCCTACCACTACCATTGGATGCCTTGGATCATCCAATCATCTAAGTGCAATTATATGTAGCAAAATCACAATGGGCCACACCATGGTTGTCCATTGCCTAACTAGAATTGACCTTTTGGCCAAAAGCACCCATATTCCTGGTGAGTACGATGTCCATTCGCCACGTCTGTCAATGGTAATGAAAGCCTCAACCAAATTTAAGATCCCTGGAAAATTTGAAATAACAAAGTTCATGCCCATGAGATGCCTACAACAACTGTACAGGACTATGAACACAAGAGAAAATAATACTTACATTAAATATAAATGAACATAGTGCCTACAAAATTTCTTTTACCATTAAGGGCAACAACAGCCCTTTACATTAAATATAACTGAACATTAGGGGGAAAAAAAATCCATCTGAGAGCACCAAGTACCTACACCAACAACAGCCCAAATCATAAAATCATAGTTGAGGGCACAAAATGAAATTTAGTTAAACCAGGCCAGGAAAGCCAAAACACTCATCCATGCCATGTTGCATAAATAGAGTTTCAAGGTGCAATTTTATTAGTATCTTAACAAACGTATTCAAGTCACATGTGTATGTGCTCGTGCTAATATATCCACACATCCATGATGATTTTTTGGGTATATTAATCACCTCAATAGGATCCATAGAAGGCAAAAAGGAACACGAAACAGAAAAATAATAAACTATAAATAAAACAAGATACCAAAATTGAAATAAATAAACAGGATAGGTTATCCCAAATTAATTTAGACTTAGGTTAAGAAGCACATTCCAAATTTTAGTTTAAATAAAAAATCACAGTACATAACTACAGAGCCTTTTGGATTAGAAAGGAAGAAACTACAATCTCTCCTTCAAATGGCTTCATTGCAAAATTCTCGTCAAAGCTATGAGCTTCTAAGAAAACTGATTCCAAGAAAAAATCTTGACAGCCACTTTGGTGTGAAAACAGAGAATCACGATTTCTCTTACATTCGTGCTCCAAAAATTGGGAAATTTCAGGCAAAGGTTCTCCTCATTGTTCAATCAACCCTCTTAATTCTTTAAACTTCTAAATAGTTTGGAAGAAGCATTTTTTTGAAATTTGGGCCTGTTCAGTTGTGTCAAGAGCAAGGAAAGGGTTTCAAAATCATTTCTCTTATATGGTTTGTTTTATGTACTGCAGCCAAAAAAATGTGACTGCGACACCACTTAACATATCTTGAAACATTTAAAAAAAAAGAAGGCATAAGCAGGAAGCCACAGACTATGAAAATCACCATGTAAGTTTATTTGAAATCTTTAAGTGCACTTAGGCACATTAGAAACAACACATGAGTAGATAATTGCATTGCTTAGGGTTTGGACACGGTACAACCAGCCCTAAACTCCATGTGCACCTAGTTAGCCTTTAACTATTATGCCAGTCAAATAGTAATAGAATAAAAAGAAAAGACAATAATAGTTTAAATCTCATATTTTCTACTCTTCCTGACATTTGCTCACAATCTCAAATTTGTTTATAGTTCTTCTTTTTCCCCTATTGTGATAGCTTGGGGTGAAAAAACTTAGTTCAATTTTTCATGTTTGCCACGCTCAGCAAATTTAACTTTTGTGATATTTTATTTTTCTAAAGCTAAGCTACTTGGTTGTGCTAGTAAATAACACTAGCATGGTTGTCTTAACTAATACCATTCCATCCAAGCACAGGAAGAAGCAGACAAAGAAACATTGAAAATAATCAAGAATATTGTAAAAACAGGTCAAGTTTCAATAATCAGCTTTTTCCAATATTAAAAAAAAAAAAACAAATAAGTGGGACAATGCTTTATTGAGTCCCAATTCCCTAAAAATGTTTTCATGGCTGTTTCCATGAAAACTACTCCTCAGCCGCAATATCTTGCAGTAAAAACTGAGCCATTGGTAGAATCATGCATGTAGGCGAGTGAAATACTGAAGGACCAAATTCAGACACAAAATGATGAAAATCTAAATTCTACTACCAACAACTAAAGGGAGAAAGTACCTTAAGGCAAGATGAAGAGGACCCTTTGCCATTTGAGGTGGAAGAGGGGCTAATTGAAAAGAAAGGAAACAGTGAGAGGAGGGGCACGTAATTCATCCCTTGATTGATTTTCAGCCAGCAATGTTGGTTGATAGCAGGATGCAGCAAAAGGGGCTGGGTTGGGTGACTGGAAATTTGGGAGGGTGAGGCATAGAGGCGCAGGTGCTCAATGTAAGTGGGATTTTTCCTTTAAAATGCTCCAGGCTAGGGGTACAACTTGGGTCAGGTTAGATTGGGTTGGATTCAACCTTAACCTCAACCATAATCCTAACCCTATTGATTAGGTTTGGGCTGAATCTTTAGTTGAAATTCAGACTACTTACAATTTTCATTTTAAATTTTTAAAAATTAATAATTTATTTTAAATAAAGAATAAAAACACTAAAACTTAATAAGTTAAACAAGCAAGTAATTGAAAACAAGTTGTCTATTTGATTGAAGACTGTTCAATAAGTTCCTCCCTTAATAAAACCTCATTAAAATTTAGTGCAATACATAATTAAAATTTTCAATACAAAACAAATAAGCAAAATTAGATGGATCTAATTGATGAAGGTGTCGCCTGGTGTGACATTAGGGCACTTTGCTTGTGTCATCGGTGGTTTAAGGCTAGGAAACAATCTCTTCAAAAATCCCCAGACCCCCTCATTGGTGGGGGCCTTAGATGGGCATTGGATGGATCTAATATAAAAGAAAAATTAATGCAATGGTGAACATTGCATGTGAAATCCATTTATGTGGAAACAAACAATATGCGTTGATGCTGATGTAGTTTAAACTTCAAACAAAAAGAATAGTATCTAGGTTCAAGGAATCAAATAGCAGTCAATATGAAAAGCTTGAATCACAAAATAAGGTGCTTGGCTCAGTCATTTAAAATCAAAAGTCAAAAAGCTCAGATCTGAAACACTTGCATTTTTGCCAACCCAAGGTACATCAAGGCATGAAAATCAATCAAATACCAGGCATACAAGTTTGCTGGATTTAGAAGCTTAGAAGGTCTATTGGCCTTTTGAAATGGAGAAAGGTGCATAGAAGGCCTAAAAAATAAAAAAAGATGATAGCACTCATCATAAGTTGATGCTGATGTTTGGACGATGTAAAGCAAAAATAATACACAGAATGTATTCAGGGACCTCATTATGTAAAAGGCAGTCCACATACCATTTTCATCAGGGATGCATACAAACAGTATTTTATGCTTTGGCTAGTTTTTAAAATTTTTGACTATTTGATGGTAATTGTTTTTCCTCGAACTTGAAAAGTCAAATATATAATTTTGAGAAAATAAGCATTTCTGATGCCCCAAATTAATGCACGTAGTAATTTGTTAGTTAATAACAATAACAAATTATGCATCAAAAGAAACCATATTTACAAATCTGCCCCTTCAGAATTCAAATCAAATCCAACAGTAAAATAAAATAAAATAGGTGGAGAAGCAAACCTTCAGTTAAATCACCGGTTCAAACCGGTTTAAATTGTGATGTCAGCATGATTTAATTATGATGTAATATTTACATTAATTATTTTAAATTTATTTAAAGTTTGAAATATATAATGTACATAATTACCTATTACCTGTAATGTCAATAATAAAAGCTACAAATCATAAAAACCTAATATAAACATCATTAGGCCTATTGGGTTGAATTGATAACATTTTTCTATATGATCTATAGCTTATGAAAATCAATAAAGTGATTGTACCAAGGATGAAAGGATATTATCCAAATTAAATTGCCAAAAAAATCATATAATCAAAATACCAGGAGGGAATTTTACCACCAGAAATTAGAAGTGAGGGGTGTAGCCAAAAGTGAGGGAGGCTGCCATAATGCTTGGAGAAAGATGTTAGGAAGGCAAGAATGTCAACATGCAAGAAATCTTCTCGGAATCAGATTGGAATCTGGCCTTGAAAGCAGTTGGAACGCTTTCAAGGCAAGCTCCCATGAATCTAGCCAGAGGGAGGGCCATCAGTTGCGGGAGATAGAATGTTGAAAATAGAGTTAATGTGCACCATTGAAATTCTCTGACTATTTATGGTCCACTTAAGTCTTCCTCAAATCATACAAGTTTTTGAATCTTTGCTAGATAATTAGTAGCTAATATGTTAAATGAATTAGATTTTATGAATTTATACATATCCTTCTAACTTCTAAGCTTTAAATAAAGTATTTTCATTACAAATATTTTAAAAATATTTCTATGTAAAAACTTTCTTAATATTTAATGAATAGATGCAATGATAAACGATCCAAGTATTTGGCCTATGTTTTGATCATGTAGAAGTACTGTCCATCAAAAAATAACTGTAAATTACTTTAATATTGTCTCAAAACAGCATGAAATTTGTGAACATTTCCAATTTAAAATAAATGGAACAAAAGCATTTCTCTAGAATAATGGGGAAGCTGGAATCTTTCACAGAGGCCAAATTTAGACTTCAAGATTATATTTTGAGATATTAATGTTTAAAAGTAGTTTTTTACACCATATCATGACATCAACTTTAAAAAAAAAATTATAATTATTATCAAAAAATTAATTTAGTAATAAGTCAATAACAATAAACTAAAACAAAAAATTGTAACAAAATATGATAATAGCTTCAATATATATGTAAGATATGCTAGATGAAGATTTCGGTTGCTTGTTGAAAGTTTGATGGAGAACTCTGGTGCCGATTTTTCATCTCAGCATCTTTTGAAATTAAATTGTGATTGCTTGGGAGGGATTGGGGAAAGAACAAATAACATTTCTATACGTGGAACTTGAGAAAAGCAAGAAACATAATGCATAAGATTCATTGCTTATGTTCAATACATTAGCACTGTAGAAGTACTGTCCATCAAGAAGTAATTGTAAATTACTTTTAAATTGTCTCAAAACAACATAAAATTTGTGTATAAGGGCGTTAGCAATGCAAGTGCAATGGCAATACACTCTTCTCTACACACTTCGTGAGACTAATGTGATATCTTAACTACCATAATAATTTTATTTTTTTCATTATTATCTTATTTTACATCCTTTTCATTACTTTCTTCATTATAAATCCTAAATTACTGATGTCATCCTTACTCCATTTTTCTAATATACTCTCTTTCCTAATGCACTTGCATTGCTAACACACTCTATCCAAATGAAGCAAGGACTTTAGACAAGCGTATATTACAATGTCTCTAATAGTCCTTAAGAAAAGGATTGAAAACAAACAATTAAGGCCATGTCCATATATTCTATGGTATGAAATAATTTTATGTTAGGATTAAATTTTGAAAAATATTATTTACTTATGACTTTTCATCTTTGCTACTTGAATTTTTAGTTCATAAAATATATTTTTCGATGAAAAATATCAATGTTGTCAGAATCGAACTGTGACATGGACCGTTTTTCTGTCTGGGTCAGGTCCAACTAGTTCAACCATTGGTTCAAACCAGTTTGAACTGTGATGTCAGCATGACTTAGTTATGATGTAATAATTATTTTAAATTTTTTAAATTTTTAAAAAATATAGTTAAATAATTAAAATATATATAATTATATATATATATGTGAATAATTATAGATTACCTTTAAAACCTATGATAATAGCTACACATCATATAAAAACCCAATATGCATGTAAAAATTAAAAATAAATAACTCTACAGACTATAAAAATGAGCTGATGATGGAATCATACAGATTTAAAAATTAACTAACAGAATATTTAACAAATTAAATAACCTACAAGTTATAAGAATAGGATTAAACAATTTAATCATGCAAAAAATGAAAATGATGAAAGGATAAAACAAGAAACACAATTCTACAAGAAGGGCAATTGTTAATAAACTAAAAAAACATCATCATATTTCCAATCCAAACACACAACATTCCAATATAGTCACACTGCATTTCAAATTTTCAATCCAACCCACACTACCACATCGTGATTCAATCCAATTGACAACCTGAACAAGTTAGGCCTAATTTTCGCTACCTGTTTGCATGCCCAAACAAAATGATTATCCCCCTTCTTTTATGTTTAGAATTTATAAAATATCTCTGTAACAAATAAGATCATATACAACAGGTGGATTGCTGCATAACATTATGCTAGTTACCTTCACCTTTTGATCCCAGTTGTCAGGTTGAGGGAGTTGGGCTGCTGCAGTTGCTGCCGGTCGTCGGAATAGGTTGGTGAGTGGCGACCAGCCGACGTTGATAGGAAAAACGAGCTGTGGCACGGTTGTGGGAGGGAGATAGAGCAGGGCGGGCTAGGGAGGGTCGACCGGAAGTGCAGGATGGCGGGTTTTAGTGCTGCAGCTGCTGCCAGTTGTCGGAATAGGCCGGCGAGTGGCGACCTGCCGACTGCGATGGGAAAATCGAGCTGCGGCGCGACTGTGAGAGGGAGAGGGAGCAGGGGCGGGAGCAGCGAGGGATGAACGGACGAACGGGATGGTGGGTTTTCGTGCTGCAGCTACTTCAGGTCGTCGGAATAGGCCGGCGAGCGGCGACCGGCCGGCGGCGATGGGAAAAACGAGCTGTGGCGGCTGCAGGAGGAAGATGAGTAGGGGCGGGACAGGGACGACCGATCGGACGAGGTGGGTCGTGGGTTGTCGTGCTGTAGCGGCCGACGACGGCAACCGGTCGTCGGTGTGGCGGCTGCAGGAGGTAGATGAGCAGGGGCGGGATCGGGATTGCGGGATTGGGGAAATGTTAGGGCAGGGAGAATCGGGCGGGACGGGACTTCTGCGGCTAGGCCCGCGACATCTCTTTTCTGAATTTTCTTTAAAAAAAAAATTGCTCAGACCGTTTTCACGGTCCACCCGTCCGGCTTCAATTTCAAGCTGTTTTCTAAAAAATGCAACCGGACCGGAGTCTTTTGGTTTTTTTAAAAACTAAAAAAATAA
>JAYJMB010002780.1:0-14886 GCA_036873735.1 Pouteria campechiana
GTATCTTATGAGTGACTGAAATCCACTCATCAACGACGCTAGCTCTATCTCATGCAAAATTTTTTAGTTTTTGATTTTTTCAGGCAATGGACATTGTACAACTTTGGGGTATTAAGAAACTTAAACCTACGAGAACTGAACATTATATTGTGACATTTTGATGTCCCAAAGTCACACATTTACTATAAGATTACTTATGCCTTTGATGGCATAATTGAAGAGGGCTTGATGGTGCGATTAAACTTGCCTTTGGTGGCATGATTAGAACACCTTTTGCGGAAAAATTGGTATACCTTTGGTGGCATGATTTGTACACCTTTAGTGGCATGATTGGTACGCCTCCGGTGGCTTGATTGGTATGCCTTTGGTGGCATGATTGGTATGCCTTTGGTGGCATAAGTTAGCATGAGTGAATATACCATTATTGGGACAAACATAAAGTGTTAGATATAGTTGATTTCTCCCTTGGATGTGAAAAAGATGAAAATAAATAAGTATGTCTTGAAAATAAGGCAATGTATGTGTTATGTTCTCAAGAGTATTTGGACAACAAGGCTAGATAAGAGGTTGATGTGGAGTACTTGTGCCTCCCAAATTTCAAACTAGTATTGAATTGTCATTTAATGTTATTTGTAGGGATTGCATATCTTGTGAATTTGAGTGAGCATGATTTCTCATAATATTGTACTTATTGTGGTTTTCTATTTTACCTTCTTACTAAGTTTCTATAACTATAAAGGCATTAAAATATGGGATGTGCTGTGAAATATTGCTAAGGCTAAGATGAATGAGAACCAAATTGAAATTTTGAAAATTTTAAGATAGTACTTAAATGTAAGTGTGGCATGACTGTAGTGGAAGTTGGTTATATACATGAATGGGGTAATCAATATGGGAAAATAATGGGAAATGAAGGGGGAAAAGAAAATATATAGAAAAAGAAGAAATAGAGGGCATTGATGGGATAAAGTTAGTGGTCCAAATTTCACCGCATTTCATTTTATTTTTACTCCATTTCATTTCTCTATTTCCCCACACCCAAATCTCATGGTTTCCACCCTTTTTCATGCCATTTTAGCTAGGATTAATCTTATTTAGGAGGGTAAAACCCATTGATCTTACATCTAAACCTAAGCTTTCTCATTTTGGATGGTGAAAGGAGGAAGAAGAAGCCATTTGGCTGCAGCCCATGGAGGATTTTGAGGGTTTGACACTGAACCATTGAGCTAGGGAGGAAGCCACACTTCACTTCAAAGGTAAGCTCTTTTTCCCCATTCGATTTGATGATTTGCTCTATTAGGGTTTTGTGAATAGTAAGTTTTGGGGGGAGATGATGGAATTTTGTTGTAGAATCATGAGGGAATTGGTTAATTAGTGAATTGTTTTAAGGTGAATTGGACATGAAAAATCATGATTCATGATAAGTTAGAGTTTTGTGAATAGTGAAATTTGAGGAATTTCATGGTTTTTATGAAATTTCCAAGGGAAAAATGATTAACTATTAATTGCAATGGTTAGGGTGGTTTAGACATAAGAAATAATGATTATAAGGTTGCTTATGAGGTAAACATTAATCTAAGTGCAAGTTAAAAAGACGATTTGTTCATAATAAATTTGAATGACCAAATAGTTGAAATTTTCCAAGGTTTCCTTTTCCATTATTAAGAATAAAATATTTGCAACCAAAAGTATGGAAGTATGATATATTAAGTTTCTTGGAGTAATACAACTCAAATAAAGTTGTGTTGAGTATTGGCCTGATATGAATTTTATTGATAACATGACATGCGCTATTCATATCTTCAACCCAAAAATATTATAGCAGATTGTATTCACTCAACATGGTTCTTGCCATTTCTTATAAGTTTTAATTCTTACTTTCTACTACTCCATTCTGCTAGGGCTTTCTTGGTGTAGAGAAAGTTTAAAAGATCCCATTATTTTCACAATAGGCTGTGAACTCATGGTTTTCAAATTTTCCACCATGATCACTCCTAATGGCAACTATATGAAAACTTTGTTCATTCTGCATACACTTGAAAAATATCTCAAAGAATGGAAAAGCCTCATCTTTAGATGCAAGAAACATTACCCAGGTATATCTATTATAGCCATTAACAATGATATATGCATAATGTTTTCATCCAAGATTTTTAATTCTCATTGGTCCCCTAGGTCAATGTGTAGCAATTGAAAAGATTTACTTATGTACATTTCTTTGTATGATTTGAAAGACTCTTTTACTTACTTTCCTTTCAAGCAAGCATCACACAACTATTCTTTATCAAATTTCAGTTCAAGTAGGTCAATAACAAGACCTTTATGGTATAACTTTTCAATCAAATTTTTGTAGGCATTTCCAAATCTTCTATGCCACAATAATGACTCCATTGGTCTCAATCTAAGGTAGCTAAAGATGGGGCGGTGAATTAAGCTTTTAAAAAATTTTGGCCAATATAAAATCAAGGTGCTGAAATAAATAAGGAATGAATCACATAACACAATATACATAGGTATTTTTATAGAGGTTTGGCCTAGAATATGGTACCTAATCCTCTCTCTGAGTCATCCCCACTCACTACACTTAGGTTCTACGAATAATCATTGGTTTTTTAAGCTCACTAATAACTTTCACACATTGGTTTCCAAGCTCACTAACAAACTTATACAAATTAGTTTCCAAGCTCACTAACAAACTTATACACATTGGTTCCAAAGCTCACTAACAAACTTAGACAAGATCAGCAAGCCCCTACTTGTTATCTCAAAAAATAAACATTGTTCAAAGAAAATGCCTCTTACATAGGCAGAGATGTACATAAATGAAGTGTAATAGAAATAAATATATTATAATAAATACAAAGAATTTATGACTCCCAAATGTTGTTGCAGAAATTAAGCTTTACATGCATATTGCTTTTTACAAAATGGAGTTGGAAGAAAAGCTTTAATGTTTGAGTAAATGCTCTTTTGTTGCTTCTCTTACTTTTCTACCTCTTCTCTTTTTCTAACTTCTTGGAATGGCTCTCTTTACTCCTTTTGAACTGGGATTCAAAATTGTTTTGTTGGAGAAAATGACGTTCATTAAATGCGAGTGAATTGACAAGATTTTCTACCCATTGAAGCGTTCTCGTGGGTTCTTCAGTCTGAAGGCTATTGGCAATGTCTATAGTAAGAAATTGTATCCGGAGTTAAGATTTTGGACTAACATGTATAGCTCCGCTTGCAACAAACTTCTTTTAGCTATGTCTGAAAGTGAATCACTGTGTCCCAAAAATATTTTTGGACTAACTTGAATTGTTCATAGCTTATGTTTGTTTTCATTTAGCAATGTCCAAATATGAATTCCTAAGTGCAAAGTAAAATTTTTTACTAATAGAGATGTGAATTACTCTTGGCGACACTATTGAATTCTGGTGAAGTCCGAAAGTGAGCAGGTAATGTTCGAAGTTAAATTTTGTACTAATCAGCTCCAGCAATGACAGTGTTTGAAGCTTAACACTTACAATTTTTAGACCTGGACTTTTCACATGCATTGACCTTGTAGAGTCTCGTAGGATGACTTAAGCCAAGAGGGGAGGGGTAAATTAGGTAAATAAAAATTCATATCTTAACCCCTATTGGATCATTTTTCTTTTTTTGTGCTTGTGTGCGATGTGGAATCAGATTAATAATAAAATAGTAAAGTGCAGAGAAATAAAGCAAACACACATACATAGACAAGATGATTTTTAGAGTGGTTCGGGACCCCATCCCTACTTCCACTCTTCTAAGAGCACTAACTCATTATGCCTTGGGCTCCACTATACCCAGTACAATGGAAATACAATAGTGTCCACGACACTCTTTTGAATTCCTGCTCAGGGGGCATGCACAAGTGTTCCTGACACTCTTTTGGTTTTATGAGTTCACCAGGAAACTCACCCATTTCAAAGATCATAGGCAATCTTGGTTGTTTTCCCAAGCTCACTTCCAACTCATAAAATATGGTTTTCTTAAGCTCACCACAAATTCTCTGGTTTCAAGTTTATCAAAAAAATGACAATTTAAAAAGTGTTACGATGAACAATAGGGGAAGATATGATATCTCTCTCAACTCTTTGTAATATAAAAAGATCTTCCCAGAATGTAAAGATAATAGCTATAAGGATATGAAGGTTTAAGGTTAAGAAGGACATATGACTATTTAAGCTCTTGGACATGGGCGGAAGGATCTGCATAAAGTTAAGCTTGTTAGAATGGGTTCCTTCTTCACCTTTGAATCATCCTGCTTCTTTCCCTTAAATAGCTTCTTCAAAATCTTGACCGTTAGAGAAGATGGGATCCATTGAAAGCAGATACGAGAGTAGTATTGAATGAATAAAACCATTTGAGTTTTTCTATCATTGAAGTCTTGATCTTTTTGTTTTGTTTCAAGCTACCACAACACCAATCAAAGAGGAGGATGAGCTATGATAAGTGTGTTCCTCGTTTAACTCATTACAACCTTGAAAAACTTCTAGCACCACTAATTGCCGAAAATGGTGATTGGTGTAAGTCTGCATAATGATGACTCAAATGCAGATGCCATATGTGCAAGTCACATAAATTGATTATCCTTTGACATATCACGACCCCTCTCTATCTACATTTGTCTATCATAAGTTATAGATGAATTATTCTAAGGTTTGTTTATTAGATGAACTTCTAAAAGAATGATTTGTCTATTAAGTAGCAGACGAAATTTGACGCAGATGAAGTTACATTAGCTGATAGACAAACACTTCCTCGTTTGCCATAATTCTTCTAGAAGATTGTTTGTTGATCGATCCTTCATGTATATGCTTTGCCTATTGAAGATAACAGACTAACTTTCAATGGTGCTGATGAAGATTAGTTAATCGATTAACAAACAGTTCCTTTAATACAAATAGATGAAGTAAGTTATGCTTTCTTTGTTTTTCATCATCTATTAAAGGTGACAGAAAAATTTTACTCAGTCTTGCACTAATAGATGAAGTGTGATTTTCTTCATTTGTTCCTTGTTGTCTGTTAAAGATGCCAGACGAAGCTAACTTCAACTTGCTCGAACAAATAAAGTGTAGCATTCATCTGGTGTAAGTAATAGACGAAGTGTGTTCTGCTTTGTCTTGGATAGAATACTATGCAAGCCCCATTTGTTTGTCATAAGTTATAAATGATTGTGCCTTTATTTGTTGTAGCCTATTTCGATCCAAGTAGCTCTTTGTCTATTCAGCTTCATCTATACTCACATTGCAACATTTACTTCATCTTCTTCTTTAGTTGAACTTTATCTGTTATAATAGATAACGTTTTGGTCAGAAGATGAGGTGAAGTCATTTAGCTTTTTTGCACACTTCAAGCAACAGAAGGTTTTGTTCTAGCAACTTCTTTGGTTCTTTAATCTTGATTTGTTTGGCTTGGCTTAGCTAAAGTTGCATTCCCTTCTAAATTTATATTGTCATTTTGTCCTCAGACGAATCTAATCTTCTCACTTTTTGTATTGTTGTCTAGGTGACAATTATCTTCTTTCTTCCTCTATTTGAGTATTTGATAGAGCTTCTCCTTCTTTCTTTATCTCAGACAGGTTTGTCTGGTCTGTGTAGATAGTTCAAATTTCTAGAATAGTTTTATGCTTCTTTGACCATTGCTTCTTCTTCAACGTCTTTGTCTACCAAGCCTTGAGTCGCTTCTTTATCATTATGCTTTATCTTGTACGGACTTTGATTAGATCAAGTAGATAGTCTAAATTTCTTGGATGCAATTTAAGCTCTCTAATCATGGCTTCTTCTTTAACTTCTTTTTTTGCATTTATCTGTTGATATTTTCTTATTGAGGTTGACATTGTAGCACATCTTTGAAGCCTTGTTTGTCTCCCATACTTTTGTTCATAGAAGCTTCAACTACAATAATGCAACCTTTCTTATTGCTTGTCTTCTATTTTCTTCTTCTTCTTCTTTCATAATTTTTATCAGTTTAGCTCCTTTGGAACATAGCAGATTATTGTGGCAGTTTGTTGTAGATGATCATTATCCTGGACTTGAACTTTTCTGCACTTGCTACATTATTAGCTTTCATAAATAAAATCAGAATGTATTTTATCCTCATGTGATTGTATCATTATAAAGTGAGGATAATATACATTTCTATTGAATGCATAATATGAAAGCTTAATTAATTATGGTGCTTAATATGATTTAGCAAATTTATGCAGTAAAGATTAATTTATAATGTGCGTACCATAAAGTGAAGAGTGTATGCTTGTATAATTGTTCATTCATAGTTATGTTTTAATGTTAATTACTATTTATTAATTCATAATCATTCATATGATTGTTATAGATTTAAGCATACAGGATTCTTCTCTTTAATATAAGTTTTGTTATCATCAAAATCATGTAAAATTATGCTGATAGGCCTGACTTTAGCAATGTCTTGAATTAGTTCTGCAATGTCCAAACTTGATTTTGTTGTGTTTAAATTTGTCTTTGAAGTTCCAGCATCTTGGCTTCTTGTTCAGCATTGTCCTTACTTGGTTCTATGTTTGAATTGGTCACATAATGTCTGAACTTGCTTCTTCCGTGTTCAAACCTTTGCTTGTGTCCAGAAATTAGTTTCTTTCTCCTTTTTGAAGCTTTATTTCTGTCCGAGCTTAGGCATGTATCTTATTTGTTAGATCCTATAGGATGGCTTAACCTAAGAGGGGAGGGTGAATTGGGTTTATAAAAAATTATTATTTAACCCCTGTCAAGCAACTTCCCTCTTTTTGTGCTTGTGTGAAATCCAAATTATAACAAAAATATTAAAGCAATAGAGCACAAGTAAAGCAATCAGAAATAGCACACACACAAAAAATACAATTTTTATAGTGGTTCAGGCAACCTCTATACTCCACTCTTCCAAGTGCACATTCTCATTGGGTCTTGGGTTCCAGCATATCAGAATTAATGAAAAATAATCTGGTTTTCCTGAGCTCACCAAAAACTTAGTGGTTTCAAAAATCATCAGTAAACTTGAAGTTTTTCCTTAACTCACCACCAACTCATATAATGTGGTTTTCCTGAGCTCACCACAAACTTAACAGTTTCAAAGATCACCAGCAAACTTGATGGTTTTTTCCAAGATCACCACTAACTCATACAATGTGGTTTTCTGAAGCTCACTACAAACTCACCGGTTTCAAAGATCACCAGCAAACTTGATGGTTTTCTAGAGCACACCATCAACTCTCTAATTTTTAAGTTAACTAGTAAACTTATTGATGAGTGAATTTTAGTTACTTATATTTTGTTTTTTCAAGCTTAATTTCATGCAATCTTTAGTAGTTTGATGTCAATTTCACATGTTTTTATTATGTGTTTAGGTTCCTAGAAGAGTGGAGACAAGGAGAGAAAGCAAGCAAATATGGAGCAACAAAGCAGTGATAGAAGGCAAACAAACCAGCAAAGGAGCGGTGTTGAAGTATCAAGGAGGGATGATCAGCGTGTTGACATTGTCGGCGCTAGTGGCAGATCAAACCGCAGAATAATTATTATCTTAATATTATTTTATTGTGCAAAAGAGCTATGCTTTTAAGCCCTATTTTTAGTAGTTTTAGAGAGTCCTAGAGGAGGGAGTTGAGGGCTTCTCTTGGAGGCTACTCAGAAGATTTTTGAAGGAGCAAAATGGAGATTTGAGAAGAGAAAAGGGATTCAAGAAGGCTAATTACAATATGATGTTCTTCATGAAGGGAGTATCTTTTATTTTCTTCATGAATTAATTTCTTCTTTCTAGGGTGAAAATCTAGCTTGTTATTTGGATTATTGATTTTTTAATGCAATCCTATGTTTTATTCATGGGTTTTGTTTCAATTTTTTGATTTGTGTGATTGCTTGATCACCAGTTTCATAAATCTTATTGATTATCTATGCATAGTTAAGGTATGCATAACTATTCTACTTAGTTCATAGTTCTTGATCGTAATGGGCTTTCACCTCAATTATGCTACACACCATAGGTAATTAGAATGAGTGAAAGTGTTTAATTTAAACCTACACACCAAATGGTAATAATCATATCATAGAAAAAATGAACCCAAGTAAGCATTGAATCCAATATCCAAATAGCAAGAGGAGTCATTAAGTGGTGAAATCTGAGCCCTAGACCTTTGCCACTTGAGATTTATCCTATATCATTCTATAATTCTAGATTTTTGATTATCTCTTTAGTTTATTATTCTTATTATTTCAAACCAACAATCCATCTTTCCAAACTTAGTTTTAGTTAGTAACACAATTTAATTAAATCAATTTGCCATTCTCTATGGGATCAACCCTTACTCATGCACACTGTACTGTTATATGATCATGCATTTATGAGGTATTATAATTTGAACCATCAAGTTTTTGGTGTCATTGCTAGGGAATGGTACCAAATTGATTTAATTAGGTTTAGTTGTAATTTTTATTTTTGTTTTTATATATAATTGTATATAAATTTTTTGACTTCTTCTTTCTTTAGTTTTTGCTAAGCTGTGATTGCAAGAAAGAAATATCGGAGGGAGAACACTTTGAAGTACTTAAGTTAGAGCTTGCCAAGCAGATGGAGAGGATGTGGCCCTTGAGTTTTGTAGAATTCTCAAGATAGGCCAATGCAAAGAATTTCTACAACCAACCACTCCATGATGATTCATATCATGGTTGAAGTAGTCATTCCAATTTTTCATGGAACATTGATCATAATCAGATTCAAGCTAAGACTTGTTTTCAACCAAAGAAGCCTACTCTAGAAGAGACATTGCAAAGTTTTATCTAGGCAACCCAAACTTGGTCCTAGAATGCTGAAATAGGTTTCCAAGATACTGAATCAAGTTTTGATAACATAGAGACAACCATGAAAAACATGGAGATTTAATTAGAGTGGATTGTAGAGGCTGTGCAAAGTGACATATATAGAAAGCTATCAAGTCAACCAGAGGAAGTGAAAGCAATCACAATAATTGGAGGTGGTAAGGTAATAGATGATAAAGTTGGTGATGTGATTAATGATTTTGATATTTTTTCAGATGATGAGGAGGAGGTGACTTCTAGGAGAGCTGTGTTCCCAATACTTAATCCTCCACTCAACTACAAGCCGCCACCACCACCTTATGATCCACCTATCCTATATCCTAGGAGTATGTTGTAGAATAAAGTTGTTAAAAAACCTTATCATGACAATAAGTAAATTTTGGCTTTAGATGTTTTCCCACAAGAAAAACCTAGTAAGATGATTGAAAATTCTAATGAAGGCTCAGAAAAGGAGGAGATCAAAGAAAAATCTGAACTAGAGCAATTGCCTCATTCTTTAAGGTACACATCTATAGGTAATGATTTATGCTTTCCAGTGATTGTTTCTTCTTCTTGTACAGGTATGGATGAGGACACACTCAAGCTATTCAAAGATCATACTATGATGTTTGGTTTTTTCAAGGAGATAGAGTTTCCAATGAGAGCAAGAATTGGTCCAAGATAAATGTAGTTGATGGAATGATTATGGAGTTTTTAAGAGAGCCCCTAAACATAGTTGAAGTAGCATAAGTTGAAAGAGATGAATTAGAAGATATTGCATCACTCAACAATTTTTTAGGAGCACCCAAATTTTACAAGCCACTACCAAGTTTCAAAGATTCGGATCACAAAAAGGCTAAATTTCAATTCAAAGATGGAAGGTCATAGTCGGGTTGAGACTTTAAATCAAGCGCTTCTTGGGAGGCAACTTAAGCTTTTTAGTTTTTAATTTTCTTTCAGTTAATTGAGTTATTAGATAAAGTTGATTTGTTGCTTTAGTTGATAGGTTAACATTAGGGTAGTTTGGTTGACTTATATGTTGAATTTTGTTTGCATTAAATAATTTGCTCTTCTGTATCACTAACTTGTTGAAAAACATTGAAACAAGAGAATTGGATGCAAAACTAGTGAAGATTTTAAGCAAGGATCACATGATGCAAGTGATAGGGTTATGGACCATGTCAAAGTGATTCATCAAAGTCTTAAAGAAGAGAAGCAAAGCACATGAAGTTTCAAAGCCAAAAATCATTACAATATGCATGAAGAGAGGGGAAGCCAAAGCAGGCAGCAAACAGCGCCGCCGACACTAATAAAATATTGGTGCAAAAGGGGCGCGGGTGGACACCACTTAACACCCCCACCAACTCCCCTCTTCCCAGTTGTCTCTAGCCCCTTTCCCTTTCTCTCTCCAAACCCAAAATCCCTTATTTCCCTCTTTTCTTCTCACACTTCAGCACTTTCTTCCCCACATCCAACCCCTCCCATTTCATCACCAATCTTACTCTTTAAATCTCCCAAATACATCATTCCTATTCCACCTCTCTCATTCCCAAATCTCTACTCCACCTCTTCTTCTACAAGTCTTCTTCCCAAGTTACATTCTCAAAGAGACTTGAGGCTTGAAGAAACCAAGGTGAAATCCACTCATTTTTACTTCAATGCATTCTTCTTAATTATCTTTTGTTATTTCCAAAGGAAGAAGATGGGTTTATGTGATGAAAAGGTGGGTTTTCATGTTGCACATGAGGTGTTTGATAAATTCCTTGAGTGATGGGTGTTTTGATTTTAATGGAGAAATCCATTCTTTGATACTTCATCGATCCTTTCTTAATCTTTTCTTGTGATTTTCAAGAAAAGAAGATAGAATTTTATGATGTAAAGATTGGTTTTTCAAATTGCTTGTTAGGTGTTCAATGAAATGTTTGTGAGAAGGTTATGTTGATTTTCAAAGTGGAAAGTGTGCTATAATGTGTGTGGATATATATGCTTAGAGTGGTGTGAAGTTTGTGAGATTGTGAAGTGAATTTGTCCATATCTTGAAAGTGTTTGGAGTATGATCTATGAAGGTCCATTTTGAACTCATTGTGCAAGTGCATATGCTTGGTTTTGAATATATGAATATGGCTTGTGGGCTAAATTTCCAATTGCGCTCCTAGTGTTTAATGGAATGTTTGGCTTCTATGTTGTTGAATTTCCATGCCTAATGCATTTATGAGAGTATTTTCATGCTTGAAAGATGCCTTGAAATTGTGTTAAATGAGATGCTTGCTAGGTGTTTGTTGTAATACCTATGGAGAAAGTTGCATTGAGATGAGACTTACTTGAGTATACTTGATTGTTTGTATGGTTCTAGCGTAGTGGTGAAGTGCTTTGGTGTGTTTTGGGATTTGCTATCTTTTGATTATTTATCATATTGAGCTTCAAGTGTTCTCTATTTTCTTGGTTTGTCAGCATGCCTTCACGAAGACCTACATCTTCTCGCCAATCCAAGAGATGGAGGGCAGAGATTGAGCCCATGTTTTTTAATGAACATGTGGAACAACTATACATCACCACCATTGTAAATCGTTAAGGGATACATGAGAGAGGCATTGACACAATATGCTATGACATCCAGAATAACATCACCTAATGGTAGTGGCAGAGATTTGTGGCTCAACCAGAGCCAACTATGATTTCATTAGTGAGGGAATTCTATGCCAATGCTAGAGCACAATTTCAGTGGATCCCAATGAGAGGAGAATTCTTGTTAGAGGGAAGTTGGTTTCATATGATAGCTCTTCTATCAACTATTGTTTCAGGTTGGAAGGTATTGAATGGATGACTATACTACATGGCTTGTGCAAGGTCTTGACTTTGATGCAGTCATCACTCATTTGACTAGAATGGGCAGCAGATGGAAGATGTAATTTGAAAAAGTAATCATCTTTTTGTGAGGTCAGTTGAGAGCATTCCCCCAAGCATGGCACTTTTTTATTTCTGCTAAATTGATGCCTTATAACCATGTTTTGGATGTTACCAAAGAAAGAGCTCTACTGAATTTTGCTATCATGACATAGTTTTCTATTGATGTGGGGAGGGTGATAGAGCATTCCATTACTTCTTTTCTAACCGGAAGGTTGACAAGCAGCCTTGGCCATCCATCCCTGATCTGCCAACGATGTCTCATGGCAGGTGTTCATATCAAACCACAAGAGGAACTTTAGCCATGACTGCCTCTCATAGATGATGTAGTTATGGAATAATTGGAAAGGACTAGTGGTCCAAGCCAAAGAATGGGGTCATCTTCCAATGCCCCAAGTTCTTACCAGCAGATATGATTAAGACATTATTAGACCAGTACACCCACACTAGCTAGTCTACAAGACCAGATTTCAGACAAGTAGGATTCCAATGAGCACTGGCAGCAATAGACAACACTGCAAATTAACTTCCCAAAGGATCATGCCATGGCAATGCAGTCTATGTTTCAGAATAGCAATTTTTTTTAAGATGCAGACTCGGTTGTCTTTCCCACTCCCCTAGTTTTTCAACCAGTCCATTCACCAGCTAATAGTGATGAGTCAAATGCCTCATTTAATGAGTAGTTTGACATGTTTCAAGGAAGTCCTTGGTCCTATTGTTTTATTTTTCACATTGAGGACAATGTTTAGTTCAAGTGTGGGGGAGTAGTTGTGTGTTTTGTTTAGAGTGCTTTATTTGGAGTATTTTGTTTGAGTTCAAGTTTGTTTGAGTTTGAGTCTATTTGAGTTTGAGTCTATTTAGAGTTTGAGAATGTTGAGTTAGTTGTTGTTAGATTTACATTATGACTATCAGGATTTGCCTCCAAAAGCAATTGTGTGGCAATCTGTTGAAATTAATTAGGATATTTCTTTCTTATTAATCACTAGCATACCGAGATTTTTATTACCATTGCATATAATTTAGAAATAAGGATAGGCATCCCTTGTGATCTACTAATTCTTGTACTAAATTCTTCCTTCCTCATGATTGTGGAAATTTTTCATGTACATTATGTCGTAATCATGCAAAGTGTATGCAAATTAGCTGACAATATTATGAATTTATTGAATCATTTTGATTGCAATAAGCATGTTAGAACTTGTTTGAGTATCCCTCAAGGTGAAATCCTAGATGATGTATTTACTTAGAAGTGATTTAAGCATTCTTTGATCAGTTTAAGCCTTTCAAGCAAACCTAGTACACTTATGTCAATAGTGTCCCCATTGAGCCTTATGAAGGAATGGCATGTGCAAGGCATGTGAAAAACCACCATTTAAATTTTCTTGTTTAGCCTCATTATCCAAACCTATTTCACCTGAAAAACTATGTGTGTACCTATTAAGAGATATATTTTATGCTTATGGTTGTTGATAGGTAAGAATGAAGCAAAAGAAGTTAAGTTTGGAGGTGTGAAAAATTGAGTATACCATGATATGGAAAGAAAAACAAGGGACAAAAGAAAAACAAGCAAAAGTAAAGAATTATATTTTGAATAGGGGGATCATATCCCAAGAGTTAAAAAGAAAACAAGTTTGGTGGTGTGATAATAATATAGACCAAAATTAAGAAAAAATAGAGAGAATCCTAACAAAAATTTAGAGAGTGAACAATCTTATGCAAGTTTATTATATCTCTTATTTTGTTGATCTTTGCTTCCTTTCTTTGTGACCTAAACCAAAGGCCCCATTACAAGCTTAGCTAAGACCTATTGATCCCAGTGAATAAGAGTTGTCTACATTAGTAGAGAGGGATTATGAAAAGCAAGCTTATGATTTGTCTTGTGAAAATCATTAGAATCATTAGTTCACATGTTGTAAGTTAACAAGTATGCATGGAACATAAGAGTGACATAGCACACACATCCACAATTTTCGCTTCATGACAAGATTGATGAAGTATGAGTTTTATGTAATTATGTTGGAAGTGTTTTGACTAAATTCTTAATTATGTGTGCATGTGTAATTTGTTTGGCATGTGTTTGATTACATGAGAGAGAGGTTATTCTAATTATTTAACTAGTCTGGTTGCTAATTTTGCTTAAGGACAAGTGTAACACCCTACTTTCCAAGACATTACTTGGGCAGGAATAGGAGGACTCTTGGCCAGAGTCTCCCCTGAACTTACCCACTTACACTTGTATATACATTTACAAATACCCACAGATGCCCAGAATTATAGTTGCACTATAAAGGTAAAGTATATGAAAATCATTCTCGCATCTAATTAAATAACAACATGCAACTAAAAACACTTCACACAATTAAATTTACATGATTTACACCATTAACATGCTTAATGAATTACACTTTATATACATTCTAAAATATTTATCAAAAAGATAAAAGTTTCTAGTTATCATGGTTTATCCCTCTCCTGAGCTTCAACCCCTCGTTGGGCTCCGTCTTCTAGCCTATCAACTAAAACATAATAAAATATAGTGAGTTTGAGTAACTCAGTAACCAAGCATACTTCATATCAATAATTAAGTCATAAAATGCAATAAGATTCATCTGTTCAAAACCAAACTATATTGAACATGTCTTCATGAATTAAATATAATTAATAACAAAATTCCTCATTAAATTTACTATGATGTCTACTATATTTGGTTGTGTCTACTCATAATGAAACTCACTTTTTTTTAATGTAATTCTTTCATTTTCAATCATTCAAGGTAATTTTCCCATAAACAATTAGCACCATATTTGGGAGGCCATAAACCAAACCAAATGCACAGTATTACACTCAAATAGACTCATTTTTCTTAGAACTTTGGTGTATTCGAGTGTTTCCCACTATCCTGGCTACGAGTTATGAGACTTCAAATATCTCACCCTCACTGCAACTCAGGGGTCATAGGTTTTCCATTTACACCTACTAAGTAATTAGAGGAGTCTCAAAACAATAGGTTGATCAGACCTCTTAGCCAAATGAGGCGGTATCCATAACAAAGCCCTAACAAGGTTGGGATCCCAATAACTAAATGACCATCCCGATAGGTGTCCAAACCCAATTTACTATAATCCAATATCTCATACAGGGGAAATTATGCAAGCCATACTCAGATTATAATACT
>JAYJMB010002782.1:0-14883 GCA_036873735.1 Pouteria campechiana
AAACTGTTTGGCGTGTGGTATGCTGCCAATGAGTTGATTCTCTGAAAGACTTGAGTACCGAGAGGAATGTGAGTTCCTACAGCTCTGGAGGAATGTTTCCAGAGAAATGGTTTTGTGAGAGATCTAATGACTCCAGCGTTGTCAAGTTCTTTAATGGCACTGAAGTTTGGCCTTTAAAACCATTATGTGACATGTTGAGTATCCAAAGCGACTTGAGTGTCACAATAGATTCTGGAATTGGCCCTTGAAAGGAGTTTCTTGAGAGATCAACAATTGTATTGGGAGTAGAGATACTTCACATGATCCATTTCCAATCTTTTAATTCTTATTGTTACCTCTTCATAATAGTAAGCATAATTTTTTGTCACTATTTTGAGGTACTCTGGTTTGGTGTTGTCTTCCCCTGTCATCCTCTTCCATCCACAAAACATTGTTGGTGGTAAACTACCATTGAAGTTGTTGAAGGAGAAGTCGACACTCTGCAACTTCAAGAAGTTCTGACGTGTTGGAGGAGGTTGAATAGGGCCATAAAATTGGTTGGATCTCAAGATGAAGATGCGCAAGTGGATCAACCCTTCCTCCCACAAATGATAGGTATCTTTTATTTGATTGTTACCCAGGTTTAATATGGTTAAATTTTTACAGTTGGCGAGGGACATTGGAGATTTACCTTCTATTTGGGTAGTGCCTAAATTGCTCTTGGAGAATCCTATGTGAAGATCCTGCAAGACAGAGAAAATATCGAAGGGCACTAAGAATGGTCTCAGTGCAGGCATTCCTACGCTCATGTCAATAAGAGACCTTAGTAAGAATGTAGATAATAGAGAGAGAGTATATTTAAATGAGTGCATACTTGGTGTATTTATAGTTGAGCATAAAGAATATATGCAATCCGTATGCAAATGGGATGATAATTCTTGTTTGGAGGTGAATTTCAGAAGAATATGCATCCCAAATTTTTTTAGAATTTCCTTTTAGGGAACGGTTCCGGAGTCTTACAAAACCGCATTGTAATTGGAAGAGGAATCTCATTAAATATGATTCTGATATGGCATGGTGCTTAGCTAAATAATGAATATTCGGTGTTAGATTTTCCTAACACCCCCCAACTAATTTTCTCTCAAATTAAGTTTCTCTAAGGAACAATCCTCCTTAGATGTTTGAAAGAAGTTACCACTCAAAAAATTTCCTCCAAAATCTAGTTCAATGAGGGAATTACTCATTTCACCAAAACACTATGGTATGTGACCACTAAAATTGTTATAATCTATCTCAAATGTATCTAGAGAAGAGGCATTGCAAATGGACATTGGGATTTATCCACTGAAACAATTAAAGGA
The DNA here is from genome assembly GCA_036873735.1 of Pouteria campechiana. Lineage (NCBI taxonomy): Eukaryota > Viridiplantae > Streptophyta > Magnoliopsida > Ericales > Sapotaceae > Pouteria > Pouteria campechiana. The sequence continues at coordinate 1,341 of JAYJMB010002782.1, forward strand.
AACCATAAATGTAGTGAAAAAGGGTGGAGGGATGGGAAGGGAACCTTCTAGTTCATTGTTGCTAAGGTCAAGATCGGAGAGATTTGTGGGGTTTTTGAATATGTGTAGATTTGAATCTCCATTGAAATTGTTGAGGTTTAGAACAAGAAAATGAAGCTATCTAAATTCAAAAATGGACCTTGGAATTATCCCTTGCAACTCATTGTCACTCAAATTGATGGTCTCCAATGGTGAAGAGGAGGAATTGGGGAATTCACTTAGCTGACCACAAAGTTGGTTACTCCAAAGCTTGAGAGATTGCAATGATGGGTGTGTAAACAATGAAGATGGAATGGTTCCATTAAGGTTGTTGTGGGAAATATCCAAGTATTTCAATTTCGTGAGGTTTGTTAGCCCGGATGGTATCGATCTTGACATGCTGCAATCATGGAGTGACAATGTAGTCTAGGACTTGACTGACGACAAGTTTCCTAAGGAATCAAGCACTATTGGTGAGAAATAGTTATGGTAGAGGCTTAGTTCGGAGAGGAAACAGAGCTTAGAAATGGTATGGATGACTCCTAAAAGACGACAATTGGACATGCTCAACTTGCGGAGATTAGGGAGAGTAGAAGGGATGACTTGACTCCATTGATTGCCATGGATAGACATGTTCACAATGTCAAAATGGAGTTCCCTCAAGCTTGACAAGTTTTGAATGAGTGCCCCAATGCTAGGCTTCTCCAATTTTAATGGAATGAAATTAGAATCATCATTATAATATCCATTGAAAGATAGGTCTAGAGAAACCAATCTAGTCAAACTCGACATTTCGGATGGAATTTGCCCATAAAACTTGCTATTATAGAGGTTGAGGTGGATCAAACTGGGGAGCTCCCCAATCACAAAAGAGATTCGAGAGGGAAAGAATTGGTAAGAAGCAAGATTGAGTATTTAAACTCCTAATGAGACCCAAGCTTCCAAAATTGATATTACTGAAGATATGTAATCAGCTGAGGTTATCACTGGTCACATGCCTAGTGGCCTTGTCTCACTCGATGCCTTCCCAAGTGCACCAGTTCCTATCTTCAGGATTCCAAAAAGATAAATTAGTTTTGATGTGGTGATAATCCCACCCTATTTAATAAGAAAATCTCACGCCAGTTTTCCACTCGAGCAAGGCTGAGAAATGATCATGGATGCATTGTTGATGCTTGACTAGCAGCATATCTTGACTGCCATGGCAAGTAGCAATGACAGAAGCTGAAAGCAAGAGGTAGAAAGCTTTCGAGAAAGAAATGAAATGGAAGAAGGCCATTTTTTGTGGATATATGTATATATATATATATATATATTTGACATGCCTGCTAAACATGTGATAATCCACGAAGAAATGGCGAGCTTCTAACATGTAGGACTAGGGGTGCAAGTTGGGGTGGGTTCAACCCGAACTCGCTTGTCCGAACCTTAATTTTAGGCAGGGTTGGGATGGCATTTTTCAACCCGAATCCTAACCCGCACCTACTTCAGGTTAGGGGTGAGAAGGGGGTCATACAACCTACCCAAACCCGAACCTGCACTTATTTATTAAAAATAAAAAATATAAAAAATATGCCCCATTAATAGTGGTCTATATCTGCGTAAGTACAATATCTTTTGTTGCTTGAGATAAAGGCAAGAAAATTTTTAGATATAATCAAAGTATACCACAAACTACATATACCAAAAATAATCAAAATTATACTCAGGGTAAGTTGAAAGTAGGCGCCAATATATACATGCTGGTCTCTCAAATCTGAATTGTCTATCTCTTGAATGGCATTGTTTAAAATGACATGTACGTAGAAATAAGACTTGTAGAAAACCCTTTAATTGATTAAAATAAATTTAAATGAATAATGTAATAACAATATTTTAGAATAAATCAGGATCCTATGAAACTAAGATCATAACCATATCACTAGTCATGAGATAGCCCCACCTTCCAATACTATTATTTTTCTTTTTCTTTTCTTTTCTTTTTCTTTTCTTTTCTTTTTCAAAGGATTTTGATTTCATTCAATAAAAGAATAAACAATTTGGATGACTAGTAGTCATCTGACAAAGAATGATACTATTACTGAAGGCAAAGAAAAATAAAATGAAAAAGCATGCGAGATATAGACCAAGAGTACTTTTACTTAAAAAGAAAGTCATTCAACCCAAACCCGAACCTGAAGTAAACCCACAAATATAGGGTTAGGATTAGGGTTGGGAAAAAGGTTATAAAAGTGAGGGTTAGGGCTAGGGTTGGGAAAAGATTGTAGAAGTGAGGATTAGGGTTGGGCAAGCTCAAACCACAACCGAACCCGCCTGACTTACACCCCTATATAGGACACGATGTAAAAGAAGATGAAAATGCAACGAAGCAAGTTACTGTTTGTAGATCAAACAACCTTGAAATATGGATGCATGATTGCCGTGATTCAGATTGCTGCCAAAATTAGAGAAAAAGTGCAAGAAAGCATTGATTTCCAAATGATATTGGTCTCTGAATTCCCCTCCTAGCAATCATATTGTGGAAAAGAATGGCTCCAACAAGCATATCATTTACCAGATTTTTTTTTATTGGCAGTTATTTCCTAGCAATGTTGCAAGGGACTTGTTAATAGAAACAATTAAATAGCCACTTCGAGGGGGCCGAGTCCTCCTAATACGAGTCTCGAATAAGATTCTGGGTTTTCTTTTCATTAATAACAGTAACTTAAATAACATGACAAATAACCAACAGCCAACTACTTACTGAAATTATACAATTACTTACTAAAATTAAGCAACTACGCATGAACCCACCTGTTAACACAATAGACTAAGTCAAAACAAAAATAGACTAAGAGCCTCATGTCCAAGGCCCCACCCACGAAGTAACAGACCTATGACAATCCTTCCCCCATCAGAAGACTTGCCCTTAAGGTCAGGGAAGTCTTTTCTCAGCTACTGAAATTCAACCCAGGAGGCATCATCGAGCCCTAGCTCCTTCCATTTGACAAGCAGCTCACCCACAGCTTGACCTTGTTTCTTCTTTAGACGCCATTATAAAATTTCCTTAGGGTCTGCTTGCAACCCACCATCAACAGTCACTGGAGGAATGGTATTCAACAACACGTTCCAAGCTCCCAACTTCTTTTTCAAGCATGATACATGAAACATGGGATGGAGGAAGGAGTAGGGGGCAAGATCCAATCGATAAGTAACACTGCCAATCCTCTCCACAATCTAATAGGGACCATAAAATCTGGGCGAAAGCTTCAGATTTTTGCGCTACACGACTAAATGTTGTTTGTTCGGTTGGAGGCATAGGTAGACCCAGTCGCCTAAACCAAAATTTCATTCAGTATGTTTTAAATCAATAAAATGCTTCATTCTTTCTTGTGCCATCTGTAGGTTCCCCCGCAAGAGACGCAAAATCTCATTTCGACTCCTCAGTGTGTCTTCCATGGACTGAACCGCCACTGTCCCCGGAGAATGAGCCAACAATGGTGGAGGCGGGTATCCGTAAATGGCCTTGAATGGTGTTATTTTAGTAGAAGCATGAATATTTGTATTATACCATCACTCTGCAATTGGTAACCAGCGAGACGACTCTTTTGGCTTCTCTCCTGAAAAACATCATAAATACTGTTCCACACACTCGTTAACAATCTCTGTCTGACCGTCTGTTCACGGATGATAAGCTGGAGAAAATTTGAACTCAGTCCCATGCAACTTGAACAATTCTTTCCAAAATAGGCTAGTGAATACTAGATCTCTGTCACTAACAATAGAACTTGGCATGCCATGGAGTTTTAAAATATTGGCAATAAAAATCTATGCAATATTAGAAGCTGAGTAAGGGTGCGCAATTGGGAGGAAATGTGCATATTTACTTAGCCTATCCACCACGACCAAAATCACACAGAAATGGTTAGAAAGAGGCAGCCCTTCAATGAAGTCTAGGGAAATATCATACCACACTTTTGTAGGCATAGGCAATGGTTGGAAGAGTTCCGTTGAAAGAATATTTTCTATTTTGTTGTGCTGGCAAACATCACACTCCTTAATGAATGTTTTGACATCTGATTTCATGGCTTTCTAGTAGTAATTGGCTTGAGCTCTATGAAGAGTTTTATGAAGCGTCGAGTGGCCTGCTTGAGGGCTCCCATGAACCAAATTAAGCAGTTGCTCCCTGATAGCATTAGAGTCACTAATATACAGCCTACCCCTGTAAAACAACAACCCATCATTCATGTGATATTTGGATTCATCAAGGAGTTTTTTTTGAAAAATCAGAGATGAGTTTCTGCATTTTAGGGTCCTCTGAATAGGATACATGCAATTCTGAAAGCCATCTAGGAGAAGGAAAGGACAAGGCAACCAACTGAGTCGGTACATCTTCAAATTTCCCAGAGAGAGCGTCAACAACCAAATTTTCTTTTTCCTGTCTATATTCAACCACAAAATCGAATCCCAACAACTACTTAGCCATTTTTGTTGCATTGTTGTACCAACTTTTTGTTCAAGTAGGTATTTGAGGCTTTGATGGTTGGTTTGGATACGAAAAGTCTACCCCAACACATAAGACCTCCATTTTTTCACTGCCAACACTAAAGCTAGAAACTCCTTTTCATACGTGGAGAGGTGCAACACCTTGCCATGAATGGCCTGGTTCATAAAGGCAATGGGCCTATGTTGTTGCATTAATACAGCACCTACATCACAACCAAAAGCATCACATTGAATAGTAAAGGGTTTAGTGAAGTCAAGTAGAATCAAAACAGGGTGGTTAGTCACAGCTTATTTAAGGGCAATGAAAGCTTCTTTGGCAGCAAGATTCCATTTAAAGGAGTCTTTTCTAAATAGAGAAGTCAAAGGAGCAACAATAGATCCATATCCGTTTATGAATTTCCTATAATATCTCGTAAGACGTAAGAAACCCCGTAAGGATTTAAGGGTGGAAGAAAAAAGCCAATTTAGCATGGATTCAATTTTTTTTAAATCAGCCCTGACCCCATTTTTTGAGATTAAATGACCAAGATATTCAATCTCATGACAACAAAAAGCACACTTGGGTTTTTGTGCAAAAAGATGGTGGTGGCGTAAAATTTTCAACACCATGGTTAAATGGTGTTGATGCTCTTCCAAGTTTTTGCTATAGATAAGAATGTCACCAAAAGAAAACTAAGATGAATTTTTTCAAGTAGGGTTTAAAAATATGGTTCATGAGAGATTGAAAAGTAGCCAGTGCATTTATCAGGCTGAAAGGCATTACAAGAAATTCGTGTGTATAGATTGTCGTTTTTTGGACATCATCAGGATTAACTCGAATTTGATGATACCCGGAATGTAATTCCAACTTGCTAAAAATAGTTGCCCCATGCAATTCATCTAGGAGTTCATCAACAATAGGACTTGAAAATTCGGCCTTAACGGTTTCTTTATTTAAAGCACAATAGTCAATACAAAGACGCCAACTACCATCTTATTTAGGCACTAAAAGAACTAGAGAAGAAAAAGGACTATGGCTAGGACGAATAATACTTGAGGCAAGCATGTCATGAACAAGTTTTTCGATTTCAGATTTTTGAAAATATGGATATCAATATGGACCAACACAAACGGGTTTGAAATTAGGTTGAAGGACAATATTGTGGTCGTGATCCAGGTTTGGTGGCAATCTCGTAGGTTCATGAAAAAGTTCCTGAAATTGTTCAAGTAATTTTGCAAGAAGGGGATCAGTTTCAAGAGTAGATGGACTAAATGCAGCAGGATTGAGAAGTTGTAATATCAAACCCAGCTTATCTTGTTTCATAGCCTTACCAAACTGGGCCCCATCCATCAAGGATACCTTGGTTGGTGTAATGCCCTGTAAAACATGCTTAAAATCCAAGAGAGTAAATTCCATATGTAATTGAATAAAATCCCATAAAATATCACATCCACCCAACTTCAAAACATAAAAATCTGTATGAGAAGTGTTACCCTGCATGTGAAATTGAATATCCTCACATCTACTTGTACTGAATAAAGTGTCACCATTTGCCACTCTAACCAAGAGTCCTGCTGTGGATTTTAATTGTGGATGTGCCCGGAGTTGAATGGAGGGGTCCATAAAATTAAGTGTACTCTCGGTATCAATTAGAATCACTACGGCACGGCCATTGATATGATCCGGAATGCGCATGGTTTTGGGGCCTGGAAAACCGGCCAGAGCATAAATAGAAATCTCAGGGCCGGGTTCCAAATTGACTTCTTCCCTTCCTGAGGAAACTTCTAATCCTTTTAGAAGTGGTGGTTGTTGCATGGGTCGTGGCTCATCTTCCTCTGAATCAACACATTCCATGATAAACAAACGGGCGAATTTGCATTTGTGGCCCGGCCCTCCATTTTTCGTCACAATCATAACACTGTCCCTTTGCCCTTCGTTCCTTCATTTGTAATAGGGACAAACGTTGGACTGGAACAAGAGCCTTTGCATCCGAGGTTGTGTTGGTGATAAATGGGTGGGTGGGAAGAGAACCCTGCCAGAAGGCAGCTGCATTTTCCTCCAGCATTTTCACCAAACCAAAAACCATTGCGAGGTTAGAGGGATTTAACATACGAACCATGAACCAAATATCCAACCGTAAGTCGCTTAAAAAACAACTGAGCTTGTATGGTTCCGCCAACCTTTTAAGCCGATTAGACAAGACTTTAAATTGTGACTTGTAAGCCTCCACTATTGTAGTTTGTCGGAGCCGTGTAAGTGCTTTCATTGGATTATCCAAAAGGGAAGGATCAAATCTGGTGAGTAAGGACTGAGTGAAGCCATCCCAACTAGTGATCTCACCTGAAGCCTCCAAATCTTGAAACCAAGTGACGGCTTTACCCCCCATATGAAAAGAAGCCAAAAGGACCTGATGATGAGAGTTAATTTGATGATAATACAAAATTTGAATAGCACGATAAATCCAACCATTAGGGTCTTAGCCATTGAATTTAGGAAACTCGAGACGAATAGCCCGTGTTTGAATTCCACCATACTCTTCAACTAAAGGATTTCCTCGCTGAGATGATGAACTAAGGTGAGATTCTTCCTTATGCTTTCCTTACTGAATCACCAAGGTCTCCACATTATTCACCACCAGTTGTAACCATGTCGTCAAGCTTTCAACTGCATATTGCAAAGCTTCTTGATGTTGGTGTTGAATTTCTTGAGTTTGCCGAACTGAAGCCAATGAGTCAGCAAGTTTGGATAAGCATGCATTATGCCCTTCAGCCATGGACCAAATGACTCTAATACCACTTATAAAAGAATTGTTAATAGAAAATTTTAAATAGCCACTTAGAGGGGGCTGAGTCCTCCTAATACGAGTCTTGAATAAGATTCTGGGTTTTCCTTTCATTAATAACAACAACTTAAATAACATGACAAATAACCAATAGCCAATTACTTACTGAAATTGAGCAACTACACATGAATCCAATTGTTAACAAAATAGACTAAGTCAAAACAAAAATAGATTAAGTGCCTCAAGTCCAAGGCCCCACCCACGAAATAACAGATCCATGACAAATGCCAGTGTAAGATGGTTTTATTTTGGATGCTATGTGAACGACAAGCTGCTTTCGTAAGCACTGACTTCTCTCTGAATTCCATTCTCATGTAGCAATCAATCAGGCAAATAAATGCTCGAGCTAGCACATGTTTCACATGATGCATGTGCCATGAGTCCAAGAACTATAACACATTGGGCCTTCCAGTGTGATATTGTCTGCTTTGGCATTCACAATAGTATCACATAGTTTTAAAAAGTGTCACACTCATTAACTACAAGGCCTATACATATAACCTAGGACTACCTCCCCGTCCCTCCCTAGGGCAATGTGGGATCTCAAAATCCACCTCCGTTATCCCCGCTAGACACACCACGTTAGAGCTATTGGAGTCGATTCTGATACCATGGGCCTTCTAGTACGATATTGTCCGCTTTGACATTCACGACTAGGGGTACAACTGGGGTTGGGTTCAACCTGAACTCAAAAAACCTGAGTTCAACCTGAACTCAATTTCAACATAAATATTTTATTAAAAAAATGTATATATTAATATTGAATTGTGCATTGTTTTATATTAGTTTAGAATATGAATGGCAATTTTTCATTTAGTTTGAACTTTGAAATATAAATGGGCAATTTTTAAGATTGAATGACATGTTATTTTTTCATTTAATTTGAAATATAAATGAGTAATTTAAACAATAGTAGTTTAATCAATAAGACCATCACTATATTTTCATCAACTCGAATTTCAACCTGAAACTAAAGTTGAGCTTGATTTTCAAAAATAGGGTTAGGGTTGAAGTTTTACAAATAGGGTTAGAGTTAGAATTGAGGTAAACCCAAGTTTCATGAGCCTGAGTAGCACCCCTATTCACAATAGCATAGCACAATTTTAAAATGCGTTGCACTCATTAACCACAAGGCCTACACATATAACCCAAGACTCCCCCCTCACCTGTGCGATGTGGGATCTCACAAGAACATGTTAGAACTGCTAGGCTGATGGATTGCCTACGATGCCACCTGGTACTTGATGAGTTTGCACAAGCCCATCGAATTTGCTTGTCCTTGAACACTACAATCATCCATCTTGTCTTGTGTTTTTAATATTTTGTTGATATTTAATCATTTATTGCAAATAAAAGATAGTGGAATAAATAAATAATACACCACTATATCTAAATCTCGGTCCAAAAATATAGATTATTTTACATACTATATGTGTTGGGATGTCCATTCATGAAAAGCCATAGCATTTAATCTAGCATTTAGTAAGTATTACGAATCCCATTAATAAAGTAATTTCATTGGACTCCCACCAGAGGCTAACAAGCATTTCCTGCAATCAAAGTTTATTAAAGTCAGTTAAAGATAATTCTCCTCCATTTAGAGATGATTAAATCTATTTAAATGAAACATAACTTGAGAATCAGTAAAATTATGTCAAAACTAGGCCCTTGAAATTTTAAGGTAACTAAAATAAATTAATACTAATAAAATACTCTTTGCGTGGTCTTTTCCATGACAAATATAAACTCTATTATTTTTAAAACGAAACTAATAAGGTAGAAGAGTGCTTTCTTCAAATTTTATTACAAATTTAAAATAAAAAAAAATATCCTTTAAGAACTAAGCCCACTATGACCTATTGCCCACTGCAATCTAGTGAACTATAAAGATCCATTACTTCCTGTAAATTTTCATGAAGGTTGATTAAGGTTTAGTAAAGTCCATTAATATTCATTTGGCTATATTATTTTATATTTCAGTAGATAAATCGCAATCAATTTATGGTAAAACAAAATATAAATTATTTCAAATGGTTCTTATTATTGTAAAGTAGTTGTTTGACCCAAAACCTCATCTGCATATGAGAATAAATGATATAAAAACTATTATAGCCCGTGTTAAACAAGAGCCCATTAAAATAGAGTTCACTAGAATCCGTTAATTTTTATTAAATTTTATATAAAATCATTAAGGTCCATTCAGTCCAGTTTATAAAAAAAAAAACACTCAAAATGATTTGCACATGTATTTATCAAAATAAATTATAAAGGTCTTTTTCTGCAAATATAAAACTATATGATGATTGTTTCAGTGATATTAATAATGTAAGTGGATCAAAATTAAAGGAATAATTATCAATACATATATTTAACCACTCATTGTTTATTTCTGTTTCAATAATATTATTACAAATTTTAGTTATTATAATTTTTTATTAACATTATATATTATATCCTGATCTATTTTTTGGATGGAATTGATTTTCAAATTAAGCCCACTAAGTGTCAAATCAAGTAATATAGCAGATATGCTCACAATGTTCTCAATTTTCTACTCTCACTATGAAATTCTAGCAATACCCTTAGTTGTATCATGCTGTAGCGGATCCCGTCCCATGGGGTTTTCATCATGCTGCTTGATCCCACAAATATCTGAAAACCATCAATCGGGTTTTATCCAATCTTCAAGAAAAATTCAGGGGATAACAATGCATTTTTTGGATCTTCGTGCTCCTTATTAGCACATGGCCACGATCAGCGTGGAGAAGATGGGTCCAAATGGGGTGAGGGTATGTGGTAGGCTGTCCAAATAGTGTTTTAGCGGATCGAGTGATGTTTCAACATCATTACTTGTAATCTAAGATTTTTGACAGGAACCCCACCAAGACGAAATGCATCGCATATACATTGGCATCCATCATTACTTGTAGTTTCGAAATCCTCGATTCTGCCATGTTACCAAAAACACGAAGACCTTGTCCATCACCTCATCGAAAAATTTATAGTAAGCAATCCTCCAAGACCTCTTGAACATCAAAGCACCACAAAATCCCAGCACAAATCCTGGTGCCATGCTGGTGTAGAACCATGTCCATTCGAATCCTGCTTCCCCTTCTTCATTCATTGCTCCTGGTTCACAATCTTTTGGGCACTCTTTTTGAAGGGTAGGCCCACAACGGCCATAGTTGTCATCATAAATGGAAGGGTCATTAAATATCCCCTGCTGTAGGCCTGATGGAATTTCTTCTGATGTGACAAATCCAAAATACTTAGGAAAGTCAAATCACCCAAACACCATGGAATTTCTCCCGTCAATTGATTGGAAGAGAGATCAAGGGTTCGCAAGCCTTTCATCTTGCACAGAGAAAGGGGAATGCTACCATTTAATTGATTGTCGGAAAGTATTATGACAGCTGGAGATGTTTGTGGGAATCTCAATCTGATAGGCCTTGAAAATTGACTGTTGGATAGATCCAAAATGTTTGCATTAGGAAAAGAACATGGAACTGGAGCCTCAATCTTGTTAGAGATTAAATCAATCGAGATTCCTCGAGTTGTGAAGCCAGCCAATTCCACTGAACTGGGAATCTGGGTCCTGATTTCATTATGAGAAAGATTCAAGTAAGAGACTTGAGAAGATAAGTTCCAAAACCAGTCTGGAATGGAACTTGAGATTCCTGTATTGGAAAGGTCAAGTTCACTAAAATCCCTTTGCTTGCGAATCCAAGTGGGAAATCTGGAACCTAATCCACAAGATCTCATTCTAATGGATTTGAGTTGAATAGGAGGATCCCAGTCTGAGCTCACGTTTAGAACCAATGAATTCAAAAGGTCATGAGGATCCATTAAGCCCTGTTTGAACTGGAGAAGGCGTTGCCTTTCTCGTCTTCTACAGCTAACTTTGCCATGTCTCTCGTAGGAGCAAAGTTCCATGGTTTTGAGAAGTAGAAAGCCAATGAAAGCTAGGAGAAATTGAAATGGTAGACCCATGATTATGTTTGACTGGAAAGGCTTGCAGAAGATTTCACATCAAGCTAACATATAGACATGGGCCATGGAAATATCGAAGAAATTGCATGCGGGTCCACAGTGGGATTGAACTCATTAATTCCATACATGTTTTACACAGAGATCCCACTTGTTTTATGTGAGTCTTACTTTTGCCTGCTTTGTTGCAAGGCTTTTATTTTGCTAACATGGAGTGCTTGTGGGGCCACCTTAGCATATATATATATATATATATATATATATATATATATATGTGTGTGTGTGTGTGTGTGTGTGTGTGTGTGTGTTTTAATAATTAATTTATGGGATTTAGAGGTAAATAGTGATATGGGTGGATCAGGGATATTTCTCCCTTCATTATATGCATCAATATATTGTTGGAAAATGAATAAACTTAATATTAGGTCAAGTTATTCATAAAATTACTATAATTTAAGATAAAGCCTCAAAATTGGAACCCAGTTGCATTCCTAACGCCCATTAAAAGAATCATTATGAGAACTCACAGGAAAAAAAATTTGCCATAGAGCGTGAGATGCCCATATCACGCTCTCAATTAATTTACCCATTGGAGAATCCAGGCTTTTTCACAGCAGAATTCTTACTCTTTAGACGCTGATGATCATGCACCTTCGACAAAAATTTGGAAATTGTTTTGTGAGCCTGGATTTCTTTCATAGAGAAAGTCCATTCATAATTCTAAAGAACGAACCTGATTTCGTGAAGACTACGTTAGCCCACCAACGTGGAAAGCTGTGCTGTGTGAGAGCAGGAAGATGTTTCGCACTCACAATGCTCAAAGTCAAGGTCTTTCATGGCGTGGATAGGTGACCGGCCTATCTTTTTAGTTTGTAGTGTGGAAGGTTTACGTTAGTAGGGTTATAGTAGCTTTAAAAATAGAAGTCTATTCTTTATTTTCTTTCATTTGGTGGATCTCGTAATTATTCAAACCTATGAGGTTGTGACACAAGGCAATTGTGCTAAAGGTCCAAAAAAACAAATATCTTAAAATTTTAATTTAATTTTATGCCTAAAACAATTAACTACTGAAGCTATTTCACTATTTATGCATTTGAAAAAGAAAAAAAAAAGATAAAGAGAAAAAGAAGAACAACTAGGGTTTTTATTGACTTGAAAAAATATGATAAAGTTCATAGGAAATTGATATGATAAGTGATAAAAAAAATTAAAAGTAATTAAAAGATATATCAATATTAATAATATATTGGATGTTTAGCAAGGATGGAAGATAAAAATGAGTCAACTAATGTAATTGTTGCTTCTATTTTATGTTGGATTAAGTCACTGGCCAATAAGTTAAGCAAAGTAAAGAAGTTGTCAACTCATGATAGACTCCTTCTTTCTCGAATTGGAATAAATATTGTTCAACGGAGAAATCAAGTAGGACAGGTTGTTCAATGGGCTAAACCACCTCAGGATAGATTAAAGCTTAATTTTGATGGGAGTAGCTTTGGTAAATCGGGACTAGGTGGAGGGAGTGGAATTTTGAGAGACAGCTATGGAGATTTAATTTTTGCATTCTCTAAACATTTTGGAGTTTATTTAAATAATAAAGCTAAGCTAAGAGCGATCATTGAAGGTCTCAAAAGATGTAAAGAATTGGGTTTCTCAGTTATTGATATTGAAAGTGATTCATTAGTGGATGAGTTAATCAGGTTGTTGGATGATTTTGACTATACTATATCTCAAAGGGGAATAGGGTTGCTAATTGTCTTGCAATGAGGGGTGCTTTGAAGAAGAATAATATTGTTAGGGAGGTGCCTCTCTTATTTAGAGAGACTCGTGATTTGTATAGGATGGATTGGGTGGGATTGGCAAGTATCTAAGTCTTCTGATTGTTCGCTGCTAGGACTTTGTTCGAAAGAGGTTACAATTTGGGTGTTGAGTTCAGTTTACAGGTAGTTTTCTTGCAGATTTTGTTTTTTACTTGGTTGTGATTTTTTAGGCTTACAATGGATTTTACTTCTTATGTTTAGGCATATTAGTAGTTTTTTATTTTAGACCTGTTAGATGTATTGTTTTTGCTTTTACGTATGTTAGTTGCTCTGGGGGAGAGTTTTTTCTTGATTTGTAATCCCTCAAATAGTTTTATTGTATCCACGGTATTCCTCCACTGTAAGTGAGGGCATGCTAATAAAATTGGGACGGGGTTACAAGATGAGTGGTTTCTAGCTCTTCTTATATATATA
>JAYJMB010002783.1:0-14883 GCA_036873735.1 Pouteria campechiana
GCTACCTTTGTCTGCTGAGGGTGCCTTTTGATTTGCCTGGCTAGTGTTGCCCGGATTAGAACATCCGTCCAGCTGTACAATTTGCTCTGCCATTGCTAGTTCATGCCACTACACTAATGTTTGGCATTTAAATTATAGTTGAATAAGCATATGGAGCTTCAAAATGATTGCATTTTCTAAGTGGATTTGGCTATATAAAATAGAAGAAAATCATGGCTGCATTTCAAAATTTTGTTGTAGTGGATTGAGTATAAACTAAATGCAGTCAAACAATTATATGCAACCATTTTTAGTTGGCTGCCTATAACTATACGCAATGAAAGGGACCAATGTTGTCCAAGAACTAGTCCCAAAATAAGGCAGTCTACCTTAGGAAGAAGATGCTCAATCTCATTTCCAAATGGAAGTGCAAAGAATCCTAGAAGAAAGAAGGGACGAGCATGAAAGGTGAATTCCCCAAGGGCATGAGGATGGTAAAACCCTAGTAAGACGATCTCCCTTCATCAAAGAAATTTTGGAGGAACCACTACCCAAGGGGTTTAAAATGTCATCCCTTGAATCTTTTGATGGAACCAACTATCTGGAGATCATCTAGCTAGATAATATGGATAGATGAGTCTAGTAGGAGTCTCAAATACCATAAAATGCCCTTTTTTTCCCATGCACACTCAAGGGAGTGGCATTGTCATGGTATTAGACATTAGAACCAGAATCCATCAGTTCCTTCGATGAATTAGAAGAACACCTCTAAGCTTGCTTCATTAGATAAAGAGTGATGGTCAAATTCCAATTCCTTGCAAGTGCACGAGTCTAATGAAGTATAGTGTACAAAAATAGGTCGATCCCATAGAGAATTGATCAAACTAATTCTAATTAACCTAGTTACTTTTATTTAAAAAATCCTAAATCAATAAGATGAGAAGTGAACTAAGTAAATCAAATTCTAGAATTATTAGAAAATACTAAAATAGTGAATGATAAAACGACACGAATCAAAACAAAATACTTGAAAAATAGAAGAAAAATATACCATACCCCAAAACTAAAAATGGCATTGTCCTTGATGTAAAAAAAAAGAGTGAGTTCGAGGACTTCACTAAATGTAGTGTAGTCAATCACCTTCTTCTTCATTATTTGATTCCTCAGGTTCATAAGCTGGTGAATAGGGGGTAAGTGTTAGAGGCTCAGGAAATTGAACTTGATTCGGTCCTTGGTTAATAGCACAATTTGAAAACATTTGAGTCAGAGCATTGTTAAATTACACCATATAATCAAATTGTTGCTCCTGCCTAACCAGAAACTAATCAAATCTTCTATTCATGGAGTTTTACATTTGTTGTTGTTGCTTCAACGTGTGTTGCATGTTAGACAATTGATTTTGTAAGTCTAAAATTTTCAATTCAAATTGGCAAATCATGCACTTCTTCATTGTTGAGATGTACTTGGCTATGAAGAGCTTGGGTATAACAATCTTGGCTTGGGTATAACAATCTTGGCACATGAGAGGTGCCTGCTCCCTCTTCTATATCTCCCTCCCTCTTTGTAAGCTTCCTAATCAGGTCAAGAGTGAATGGTGGCCTTGGGTGCTAGATTTCTTCTATAGGACTGGTAGCCACTCTTGCTTACAAGCTTAGATCATATATTAGGGATGGATTACCAAAGCCACCTGTATGTGTCAATCTCTAAACAAAATGCATAATAGATCTCTCAATTACTTCTCAAATCAATGGAGAAGCTTGTCTAAATGGTATATTTTAGCACTGCTCTCTCCTTTGTGACTTTTGTGAAGTGATTTGTAGGAAGCAACTTGGTAGAGATAAAGTAATGCTAGATCTTTCCTTCTATCCTTAAGCCTAATGCAGGAAAATTGACATAGAGATTTCAAACCTTTTCCATTGAGTTCCTGGCCAGGCTAGAAATCCAATAGTCTCCTCATAGTTGGGTCCTTGATTCATCAAAGCAAAATATCCATCTTTATCTAAATCAGGAAGCCGGTACATCAGGTTGATTGTTTTCCTGTCAAAAGGAACCAACTTACCTCTCACTAAGGCCTTCATTCATTGGTGCTCTCTTGTATTTGCAAAAAATTCTCAGATGATAGGCTCAAGAGTTGCACCAGGCTTCTTGGTAAATTCTTCCCAACGTTGTTGTCTAATAATAGTATGGAAAGATCTCACTAGATTTTCAAAACTCCTCTCTTGAATTCATGTCTTCCCCACTATTTAATTTTTGAATCTTTCCACTCTTCTTCACTCACAAAGGTCGGATGAATTGAAGAACTCTAGGAGGACATACATTATCTCTTTGGAGCCATATTACAGACACCTTGTAACACTGAATCTTTATACCCAAGTCAACCAATTAACTTCACACAAAGAACAGTATTCAATCACGGTTTCATTTGCTGTCAACACCAACAATCACTCTTCCACATATCAAGGCCAAAAATTTCCCAACAAAATTTTAACAAACAACTCATGCACAAAGCACTAACTTCACTTAGGATTTCCACAAATTGGTTGTGTGCACAACTTATGCTTCACACTCCAACACAATTCCTCCTTTCAGTCTCCTCTAATCTCCATTCAATGATCCAATTCATAATAAAGGCAACATTAAACTGATTAAAATGACTTAATCCTTTGTTTGTAAGAAATCCCAACTTTCACTTAGAACCCAACTCGTGTGAAAATTTTTGAATGAAGGAGATAAAATCCCAGCTCCAATTGATGAGTATGAGTGTGATTTTGATGGGGGAAAATGTTTGGAATTGGATTCTGGAAATGGTAATCCAAGAAATGGTGATTTGTGATGTTGGGTAGGCATAAAAGTGTAGCTTTAAATGAGGTGAGAAGGGTTGAAGCACATGAATATTTCAGTGGGAGAAGTGGGACCATCAGGAACATCAAGTTCACTTGAGCATGTAATGTCTAAGTTGCTAGACACAACTTGTATGTTGAACCTTCTGGGTGCTGTGACGCCCTATTCACTAGACATATGGCTGAAGATGTGACATGTGGGTGCCACAGTATTTGGACTTTGTGGACAAATGTTATTTCATTTGGGTGCAATGGCGCCCAACACATAGGAGAACTTGAATCATGTTGCATCTCCTAGGCATAGTGGCACCGAAGTCTTTGGAATTTTTGCATTCATGCATCAACTTGTTTAAAATACCTCCTCCTTTGATTGTTTAGTGTTCAGATCATGCACACATCCTACAAAACAAACATTACACCTAAAGTTAAAATAAAATATACCTAGAATATGCATGATTAACTAAAAAAATGAACTAGCCTAACTAATGAAAATCAAGGAAGCATGCAATCAACTAAACTAATGCCAAGAAAACAAAGAGAGTTCATAAATTTGAGTTACCTCCTAAGAAGCTCATTATTTAATGTTTGTGCAAGACAAAATAGCTATCTATGGTCTTTGAAAATCCACAACTTCGCTCAATTGCATTGGCATGACATCTCTCAAATATCTCTTTATTTGATGACCATTGACCTTGAATTTGTTTCTAATCCTCTGATTCTTCAACTCAACAGTGCCATGCCAAAACACTTATGTTACCATAAATGGGCCAACCCAACATGACTACAATTTTCCTGGAAATAGATGTAGCCATGAGTCATACAACAAAACCTCCATCCATCCCAGGTTTAATGCATCTTTTACACATGTTTTGATCATGATATGTCTTTGTTCTTTCCTAGTAAATCTTCACATTTTCATAGGCTTCATCCCTTAACTCCTCCAATTTATTCTTTCCTCACCAGCCTTTTGTAAATTAAAATTTAGCTTCTCGATCGCCCAGTATGCTCTATGTTCTAACTCCACAATTAAATGGCATGCTTTACCAAACAAAAGCCTATAAGGACTCATTCTAATTGGGGTCTTGAAAGTAGCTCTATATGCCCACAGTGAATCATTGAACTTCATTACCTAATCTTTCCTTGAAGTGTTCACTATCCTCTACAGAAAAACTTTGATCTGTCTATTGCTGACTTCAACTTATTCAAAAGTTTGTGGATGATAAGGTGTCGCTACTCGATGAGTGAATTATTAGTCCCTTGCTAAAAGGTAGCTCAAGAGAGGGGAGGGGGGAGGGGGGGGGGGGGTTGAATTGAGCTTTCAAAAATTTTTTCCAATGACTTATGAAATGTGTTTAAGATAAAAGAGAGTAAATTTCACAACACAAGTGGATAAGATTTTATATTGGTTTGGCCCTTCCTAGGTTCCTACTCCATTTCTCTGAGTTAGTCTCCTCTACTGATCTCAAGTTTCACTACTACTTGTTGGTTTTTAAGCTTACCAACAACTTATAAACGTTGTTTTTCAAAGCTCACCAACAACTTATACACATTGGTTTTCAAAGCTCACCAACAACTCATACACTTTCAACAAGTCTTTCTACTTGCTTTTCTCAATACATAATCAACAAGCGACTTGCTTGCTTTAACAGATACTTAAAAGAGATGTATGGATTAGTGTCTCTTACTTAGGAAAAATTGTACAAATATTAAAAGCTCAAATAAATGAACGAAATAAGCAATAAGGAATAATATATCAAACTCCTTAAAGATGAAGCAGATATGGCTTTGAATGCTTTGACAATATTGAAGAAGTTGAAGTTGAACAATGGAAGATATTGAATGCTCTTTTCAAATGCTTGAATCAAAAAATTTTCTATGTATTCTTTTTGTCCTACTTTTTTTTAATTACTTTAATCATCCTTTTATAATCTTTGAGAGAAATTTTAGCTATTGCAACCTTTAACACTTTTTCAAATGTTTGGTAGATTTGGTATGACTTTTTGCATTTTATCTGGCTTCAAAACTTCTAGGATAAGTCTTTAGAAATTTTGACATTCATTTTGTAAATTACCATTCAATCCACCACTTATTAGAGTTTCTAAAGCACTTCTTCAGAACTTCTAAGATAAGTCATAATTTGTATTTTTCTTGATTGCATATTCTCAGATTCTTTGAAGGTTGATCTTGGTTTTTAATGCTGTCAATGGTCATATTTTAATTTCTGAAGAACTTCTAAAAAAAACTTCTAAAGTATCTCTAAAGCTTGAATTCTATCTGTGATATATTTCTGAGTCTTTTAAAATTCTGAGGATAGTCTAGCTTTCTAAAGATGCCTTTGACGACCTTCTCTATTACTTCTAAAGATCTAATAAGGTTCTAAGTTTAAAAACTTCTTCTGTACTTATTTTGTATTACTATGATTAGTCTTCTAAGCGATCTCTAAGACTTGGAAGCATTTTTGAAGTTCTTCTAACAAACTTATGAGTGGAGAAAATTCCTTTGAAGTAGGATGTTTAACTTTTGAAGTATTTCTGCAACTTGGGAATACTTCTGAATGACCTTTGAAGTGTGAGACTGTTTTGGAGTTAATTCTGAGGCTTACACCTTATCTCTAAAGAGGTTTTGAGTTATCTTTGAAGGGGTTCTAAAGTACATCTGATTACTTCTGAATGCTTTTGAGCATTATGTCTTATCTTTGAAGGGATTCTAGTTCATCTTTGAAATACTTTCGAATACTTTTCAGTGAATTTTACTTGAACATTTTGAATTTCTTCTTGTGATGTCTTAATGCAATATGCTTTAAACTTAAGAGTTACACTTCTTAATTACTTTTGACATTCAAACGTTGCATCACATGAAATGTAACCTATTTGTACCTTAATTCTTTACTCATTTACTTGTTCATCAACAAAACTAAGTTATTTAATCTCATTCATCATCAAAATCAAACTTAGTAGAGGGGTTAGATTTAACATTCTCCCCTTTTTTGATAATGAGAAAACATTGGAGTGATGAATCACAAAATATGCAATAAAGAAACTTAAAGTGGCTAAATGTATGTTCAATATGCAGTGTGCTTTTATTGACTTAGTGTTACTCCCCTGCGTAGGTAACTCCCCCTGAATGGGTGCACTAATTTACTTTCATATCTTTTTAGTTAATTCTGATATTTCATGTTTCTCTTATATTTCTTCCCCTTTTTGTTAAAATAAAAAAGAGCATAACTAGAAGGTGAATAAAAGAGATATTGCTTCATAATGATGATAATTACAAAAATACATATATAGATCAGAATGAATTTTCATAAAATATAGCAACTGATTGATACATCATAGAGAAATACATCATAGATAGATACATCACAGGAATATGCAAAAAAAAAAAAAATTACACCACATGAAAGAACAAGTGTAGTCAGAAAGAAGAAGATGTGATGTTAAGATAGTAATAGTTTAGGATTTCCTAGGCTTTCTAGTGTAGGTTTTAGGAAAGAAGTTAGGGTCAGTAGAAAGAGGAAGAATGATGTTTATGGAGATAGGTTATTGAATAGGTGGTTTGGAAGAAGACTTAGATGTCTTAGACATAACTTGTTTAATTTTGGGAGGAGGAGGAGGAGTGAATGAAGGATCTTTGGGTATTGCAGTGGGTGATTCATGAGTTAAGAAGAGAAATTTATAGGTTGAGACATAAATGATATCTATATGGTCTTTATAGGTTGGATCTAGCAGTTTAGGAAAAAAGATAGTCTATTTATGTAAAATGGCTTCGACATTGGCATTCATCTTCACCATGTATTCTTCATAATGCAAAGTGATGCTAGAGAGAGGAGCCTTTTTGTGGATTTTTGGAGGTTTGGGAATAGAAGATGGTTTTCTTGAGGTTTTAGTTTTTGAAGGTGAAGCTGGTTCAAGTGAGGAAGATGGTTTGGAAAAGCACAACTGAATTTGGTGTTGGATTGATGAATCATCAAGCTGTGGATAAGGAATGGGAAGGTTGTTATGGCTTGTAGATTGACTTGGGAGAAAGATGAGAATTCTTCCTTAGTTAGAAAAATATGATTGTGAGGACCTGAGGGAGATAGAAAGGTTGTTCTAGGTGGTCTAGATTGAGGAATCAGTTTGTGAAGTTTTTGTGCATACTCATCTAGGAATGACTCAATGTGTGGTATATGTATGTCATGTCCTTCAAGAGTGAGAGGAGGACAAGGAAGAAGGTAAAATATAGATAGTTCTTAGGGCCAGTGAGCTATGGGAATGGCAGCGTCAGGGGAGATATGGTTAGCTTATGAGACAGGAACATCTCAGAAATATAAGTGTTGATTTCTGATCTAGCCCTAAATTCAGAATATGTCATTCTAATGGGATGGTAGATTCTCATAAGAATGTCAGATTTTCTTCAACTTTCTTGGGTGGAGGAAACTTTAGGGCTCTTGTTTTATGCAATCTCAATATTTTGAGGATGGAACATATCATACCTAGTTGGGATATCCTGTGAATCCCAAGAATCACACCAATTGAGATATTCTCATGGTCCTAGAGGAATGAAGTCTATCCTTGAGAAGGGTCTTTGATACCTAATGAGAGTTCTATAGGAATTTACAAGATAGTCTTTTGGAAGAATTGGTGATGGTTCAATGGGTATGAATTTAGGAAAAACTGAGGAGGTAACAACTTTAGAGGATTTAACCTCAATCTAGACAACTTCTAGAGCTGTGGAGATGGATGTGAAGTGGGGGATCTTAGTGATGTAGACAAAGGAGAGTTAAAAGGAGTCTTCCTTCTAGAGATTATGTTCTCTGAAGAAAGAATATAAGTTGAAGAAACTGATTGTTTGTGTGAATGAAATGGTAATTATGCTGGGGAATGAATAGGTGAGGGAGTTTTGTGAAGTGATTGATGAGAGAATGTTTTAGGGGAGGAGGATGGTTGGGTTGGAGGTTGAGTTTTTATATATTCAATTTGATCACTCAACGCATCAAATTTTTGATATAATGATTCCCAAATCGAGTCTAGTTTTAGGTGAAGAGTTGTGTTATGGTTTTCAAGATTAGTTAGTCTAGTTTGAATGGGTAGAAGGTGGGCTAAAAGAATGGCTTATATGTTTTTTGGAGTTGTCTAGGTGGGTTGATGAGGTTGGGGTTTGAAAGAGTGTTGTTGGGCTTGGGTTGGTTTAGATGACACTACTACTATGAACTCTTCTCTATCTTCTTCTTCTTCTTCTCTACCTGTGGGAGTTTCTTCTCTTATATCTATTACTTCTTCCATTGTCTCTTGCCTATCTATTCTTTCTACTTCAATTCTTGCTCTCTTTATTTGCTTTTGCTTTCTTGGCTTCTGAGAAATTCAACCTTGTGAAGTATGTTTGAAGCCTATTCTTTTCATGATGCCTTTCTTTATGATCTTTCTTTCCTTGAATTCTTCTCCTTCTTCTTTGGAAAGATTAATGTTGGTCATCCTTAAGAATTTACTCAACAAAATCCCATAAGGAACATGAAAACTGGAGGTTGTTTGGACCAAGTATAGTTGATCTATCATAATTTGACTAATATTGATCTTCTTCCTATTCTTTAGAGTCGACAATGTCTTGGATTCTTTCTCAGAAATCTGACTAGCTCCTCGCATTTTGGGATGGATGTTGTTGAAGATCAACACGTGAGAAATATTCAAATCCACATTCAGATGGTGTACATGCAAATAGTTTTATTTTTCATCAATTTCTAATCTAGCCAAATATGAAAACAGATAAGTTCTAGTAGACGGATACTCAATTTCTTCTTCTTCATTAGGAATGTTCAATGCATTACTTATGCTTTCAGGTGAAAGATCTATTTCCAAATTTCCAATCCATGACTTTTGAATGTTGTAACTGAAATTAATAATTAGGGCTTGAACCAATCTTCTTGGGTAGAATTTATCCTTATAACTTAGAAATTCTTCCCAGCATTAGAATTTAATCTAGTTGGTTACTTCTAGATTTAACCCATTTTCACCAAACGCCTCAAAGTCAAAATTTCTTCCCTTCACTATTTTTCTTCCTTCAAAATATGTGATGAATTTATTGTAAGCCTAAGTGTTGTTATTAAAGATTATCTTTAGGACATAATCTTCTATTTTCTTTTTCTTCCTTGAAATTTCTTCTTTTGAACTTTCTCTTCTTCTTCTTATCTCAGAATCTGTGGATGAAGATTCTATCATTTTACTCATCCTCTTCATCCTAGCCATTTGCATCAACCGGAGGACTTTTGGATTAGGGTTTTGAAAGAGGGATTTTCGAAGATTTTGGGGATGAGAGTGAGAAGGTTTTTTGAAGTGAAATGAAGTGAAGACAATTTAGAATAGAGTACATGTGAATGGGTTTGAAATTTGAATCGCCACTTTTGAAAAGGGGTTCAAAGAACAGAATAGAAGATTCAAAATTTTTGGAGTTAGGGTTTTTAAACGATATGAGTTTTTGAATCATGATTCGAGAGATTCTAAGGGTATTATAGTAATTATAATGGGACTTTAGAAGTTCTGAGCTTAGTAGTGGCAGAAGTTTTGAGAGTGTTAGGAAGGGTACATTTTATTACTTCTGAAGCTAGTTACAATCTTTAGTGATTCTGAAGGTATTAAACCCTTGCTTTAGAGATTTTGATGGGTGTTTTAGGATTTCTGAAGGTTCTTAAAAGGTGCATAGAAAAATTATTTAAGTATGGAAAAGACTCTGAAACTCCTTCAGAGTTTCTGACGCACTTTTGAAATAATCTGAATATTAGAAATATGACATTCATGAATAGCTTAGTTATTCAAATATGATCATGGCATAATTATAATCATAATCATGTGATCATTAACATTATAAGAATAGTTAAATAATGTAATCTTCATTTTATGCACATGGATCTAGGATACCAAGTTCTCTTCTAGTTTTATAGAATCTATCCTCTTGAAGTGGTTTTGTGAAAATATCTGCTAATTGATTTTCAGTTGGTACATATTCCAAACAAATATCATGATATCATGATTTTGTATGTGATCTCTAATAAAGTAATGTCTAACTTCTATATGTTTAGTTCTAGAATGTAATACTAGATTCTTTGTTAGATTTATGACACTGGTATTATCACATTTGATAGATGTATCAATATATTTTAAACTATATTCATTCAATTATTGTTTCATTCATAAAATTTATGCACAACAACTACTTGTCGCTACATATTCAACCTCAGTAGTTGATAATGCAACATATGTTTGTTTTTTCAAGAACCATAATATAATCATGCTTTTAAGAAACTGACAAGATCTTGAGGTACTCTTCCTATCTACCTTATATCCTATAAAATCTGAATTAGAGTACCCAACTAATTCAAAGTTTAAACCTTTTGGATACCATAAACCAAGGTTTGGAGTGTCTAAAGGTATCTAAAGATTCTCTTAACAACAATTAAATATGATTCTTTAGGATCTACCTAGAATCGTGCACACGTGCAGATACTGAACATAATATCCACTATACTTGCAGTTAAATACAGAACAGATCCTATAATGCTTCTATAAAGTTTTTGATAGATAGATTTACCTTTTTCATCCTGATCCATTTTAATAGAGGTGCTCATTTGCGTGCCTTGTGGCTTTCCTTCTTCTAAATCAAATTTCTTTAGTAGCACTTTAATATATTTTGCTTGATGGATAAAAATTCCTTCCTTCATTTACTTTATGTGAAGTCCTAGAAAGAATTTTATCTCACCCATTAGGCTCATCTCAAATTCTCCCTACATGACTTTAGAAAAATCTTGATAGTTTATAATTAGTAGCACCAAACACAATATCATCTACATAGATTTGAACAATTAGCATATCATTTTTTTCATGCTTAATGAAAAGTGTAGTGTCTATTTACCTCTAGTAAATCCTTTTTCTACTAAGAATTTACTTAGTCTCTCATACCATGCTCTAGGCTTGTTTTAGTCCATAGGGAGCTTTCTTGAGTTTGAAAACATGGTTTGGATTATAAAGGTCTTTGAACTCAGGGGGTTGTTCTATATAAACTTCTTCATTAATAAAATGATTAAAGAATGCACTTTTGACCTCCATTTGGCAAAACTTGAAATTCATGAAAGATACAAAAGTTAGCAACTATCTAATAGCCTCGATCCTAGCAATAGGAGCATATAATTCTTCAACGTCTATTCCTTCCTCTTGATAGTACCCTTTTGCTACCAATCTTATTTTATTTCTTACTACTATACCAGATTCATCTAATTTGTTCTTAAAGACCCACTTAGTTCCTATAATAAATTGATGGTTAGGTCTTGAAACAAGTATCCATACATCATTCATTTGAATTGATCCAATTCTTCTTCCATAGCTATAATCCAGTTTTCATCTTCTAAAGCTTGATCTATGCAAGTTAGCTCTATTTGAGAAATGAAAGAAAAATTACTACATATTTGATGATATGAAGATCTAATTCTCACTTTATCATAAATATCACAAATTATTTGATTTTCAAGATAATCATGTATGAACCTCCGATCTTTGGGAAGAGAATTGTTACCTTCATCATTTACCTCTCTAGTGGATAGTTCATCATCCATTTGTATTTCTAATTGTGAAGAGTCTTTTTCTTTATCTTGTATTTTTATTTTCTACACAAATGCTATGAGTTCTCCTAACTCATCATCAAAATTACTTATTTTCCTAGAGGGGTTAGTACTTTCATTGAATTTTACATGAATAGATTCCTCTATAGTTTTATTCTTTAGATTATAGGCTCTAAATGCCTTGCTAACAGTAGAATAACCAAGGAAAATAACTTCATCTGATTTACATTCAAATTTACTAAGATTTTCCTTTACATTATTAAGAAGGAAGCATTTGTATCCAAAGGTGTGGAAATGAGAGATATTTGGCTTTCTGCCATAATATAATTCAAATGGATTTTTGTTAAGTATAGATCTAACAAAAATTTTGTTAATGATTTAGCATGCAGTATTCATTACTTTAGCCCAAAAAAATTGAGGTAAGTCATATTGATTCAACATTGTCCTTGCCATTTCTTGTAAGGAACTATTTTTCCTTTCAGCTACTCCATTTTATTGAGGTGTTCTTGGTGTAAAAAATATTTGTAAAATTTCATTACTTTCGCAAAAAGTAGTGAATTTTTTATTCTCGAATTCTCCACCATGATCAGTTCTTCTGGCTACTATATGAGAATCTTGCTCATTCTGTACATGTTTGGCAGATGTCTCAAAGAATAAGTCTCAGCTTTGGAAGCAAAAAACATTATCCAGGTGAACCTAGAATAGTCTTCTATAATGACATAAGCATAATGTTTCCCTCTAAGACTTCTAATTCTTATTGGTCCAACAAGATCCATGTTTAGCAATTAAAATAGTTTACTTGTTTATACTTTTTTGTTAAATTTGAATTATTTTCTAACTTGCTTTCTTTTTAAGCAAGCATCGCTCAACTCATTTTGGTCAAATTTTAGTTTAGGTAAGACAATAACAAAATCTTTGTTGTATAGTTTTTCAATCATGAACTTGTTGACATGTCCTAGTCTTCTATGCTACAATAAGGATTCTTCGTCATTTAGAATAAGATATTTGACATGGATATCACATAAATATACTAAATACACATTTCCATATCTTTTTTCAAGTACTACAACTGAATTTGAACTATTTATCATAGAATACATATGTGATTCAAATACAACCTTGTAATCATTATCATAAAATTGACTCATACTTAGAAAATCATGTTTTAATTCTTCTACTAGCAAAACATTCAAAATAGTAATAGAGGGAGGTTGGTTGAACTTACCAATTCCAACCACTCTACCTTTTCTATTATCCCCAAAGGTAACTGTTTCTCCATTTTTAGCTTTTAGCTTTGTGAACAGCTCCTTCTCCCTTTTCATGTGTCTTGAGCAACTACTATCAATATACCACTTCCTACTCTTTGTGACTCTCAAGGACACCTACAATGAGAAACTTAAGCTATAATTTTTGGTACCCATTTAGGAATGGGTCCAAGCGGGTTAGTAGTAGAATATTTTGTTACTCATTACTTTTTAGAAGCTATTAATCTATTTTCTAAAGATATGTTGCATTTACAACTTCAGCAATAGTTCTTGATACCTAAATTAGGTTCTGTTTGGGTTCTATCGTTTTTACATGATTGCTAATTTTCTTTCTTCAATTTTCTCCACCTTTCTTCTTTGCCTTTAGTTTAAATAAAGTAGAAGTTAAATTTTTTTAAGGGCATAATTTTCTACTTTAATCTGCTCAAGTTCTATTTTAAGGTTTTGGTTAGTTTTGAGTTGAGAATTTTCTTATCTTAATTTAGAGCATTCATAGATTGTTCTTTCTAGTTCTCATTTTCTCTCCATATGTTTGGCTTTTAAAGTTTTGAAATCTGAATATAGCTCATCTAATAATTCTTCAAGGTTAGGAGTTTCAAGTTTTGAATTTACCTCTTCTTCATGGACAACCATGAAGCT
Source organism: Pouteria campechiana (assembly GCA_036873735.1). NCBI lineage: Eukaryota > Viridiplantae > Streptophyta > Magnoliopsida > Ericales > Sapotaceae > Pouteria > Pouteria campechiana. The sequence goes on from JAYJMB010002783.1 coordinate 13,308, forward strand.
TAGTCCTTATGATGTTCTTCATGATTTCTTTCTTTGGAGTTGAGCAAACTGAATTATGCTTCATTTTCTTCTTCTGTTTCACTCTTGCTTTCTTGCATCATATTCTCCAACATTTTCCAAGTATCCACAACTTTCTTTTTCTTTTCAAATTTCCTATTGTTAGAAAAATTCTTTTTGTGAAAGTAAGAATTATACATTTTCTTCTTGGCTCCTTGTCTTTTATCTGCTTCTAGACAATCAAACTTCACATGCCCAGGCTTGCTATAGTTGTAATAGACTAGAACCTCCTTTTTCTTATCTTTGCTCTGATTATTTCTTTTGGATTTGTTTCCAAATCTGTTCTTCCTAATTATATTTTTGAGTCTTCTACTTATCATTGCCATATCCTCATCATCTTCACTAGTTGAAGCTTCATCTGGAGATTCTTTATTCTCTGAATTAGCTTGTAAAGCAATTGTCTTCTTGCCTTTGAATTTATCTGGTTCCTTTTGCTTCATTAAGACTTCATGGGTCATGAGTGATTCATGAGTTCTTCCACTATCATTTTATCTAGATCTTTTGTTTCTTGGATAATTGTTACTTTAGGCATCTAATATCTAGGCAGAGATTGTGAGATCTTCTTTACTAACTTGGGTTCTTCATATTTTTCTCCCAAGTTCTTTAGTCTATTGGTGATTTTCTAAAACCTTCCAAACATTTCAGAAATAGTTTTGGACTTGTTCATAGAGAAGGCTTCATATTCCTGCACTAGAATATTTATCTTAATTTCTTTTACTTGATTTGTACCTTCATGTGCTACTTGAAATTTGTCCTAGATTTCCTTCGTTGAATCATAGTTGAAAATATTTTCAAACTTAAAAGAAGGTAGTGCATAGTAGAGACAATTCTTTGCCTTGGCATCATATTCTACTTCTTGATTATCTTCTAGGGTATACTTATCTTCAATATTTATAACATTCTTTCTATTCTTTACCAATCCACAAGCCATTCTTTACCATTTTGGGGTATACTACTTGATTACCATTCTTTACCACAAGCCACAATTGGTAATTTGTGCTAATCAAGAAAATTTGCATCCTCATCTTTCAATACCCATAATTGGTTCCATCAAAAAGTTGAGGTCTGGAAGTGGATTGTCCTTTAGCAGATGTGTTGTGGAACATACTGGCTATTTGGATCGGTTCATAAGTTAATACATTGGTAATTTAAAATTAACTAGTGAAGCAAGCTCTGACACTACTTCTTGGTCCCTTGCTAAAAGGTAGCTTTAGAGGGGAGATGAATTAAGCTTTCAAAAATTTTGGCCAATGACTTTTGAAAAGTGCTTAAGATAAAAGAGAGTAAATTATTAGTATAAATGCATGATTTTGGTGATAAACAAAACTTAATTAAAGATTATGTACTAATGGTGATTGCTAAGTATTTATCATGCAGAAATAAGTGTTTATCGGGGACAAGAAAATGAGGAAGAAATAAATGCAAATGGAATGACGTGACCAGAATTGGTCGCTTTTGGAATGAACCAAATAATTTCCATTATTATTGATTTTCCTCAATTGATTACATTTGCTGTGTA
>JAYJMB010002784.1:0-58729 GCA_036873735.1 Pouteria campechiana
TATTTAAGAATCAAATAGGTGCAAAAGATGAAGTATTAGGAGAATAAAATATGACATTTTGCATTCTCATCAAATTCTCCTCCAAAGATGTGTGCCATCACTTTCTCCTCTCCAATTCCCTAGTTTCTTTATTAAGCACCCTTTAAGTAACCTAAATTAGGGTTCTCTTGCACATCTCTTTAAATTTCTCAAATTATTTTGCGTACAAAATATGCAATTACTAAAAATATTATGTTTCTGCACACAGAGTCTGTCCATCAGGAATAGTTTTAGTATTTTTATCATAAGTTTCTCATATGATATCCAAATTAGATGATTCCTGATTCATTATAAATAAAATTTTAATATATAGATCTTTTACACTTTTCCAAAATTAGCCTATATCTATTCAAAAATCTTCATTGAACTACTGCTGAAATATTACAATTTTTCTTGCACGTGAAGCATCCAAAAATAAAATTCCTTCTTCAATTGAATTGCTGCACATATGTCCCACCATCTAATTTGCATACAATTAACATTAAAACTTCGAAAAATACTTTGAAAATAGTATGTGAAAGTTCTAATTAAATTGCAATAAGAGTAATGGCTTCATCTTCAAGCAATTGATCTCAACCATGCATCTAGCAATCTATCTAGTAGTTGTCCACTTCATAATCAGTTGCATAATCTTATTTTACCATCATGATTAATGCTTAATTAATGTCTAGGATTGATGCTCCCATAATGGTACGTGTCCTCATGAAGATTACTTTGCCAAAAATAGCATGTTTTCGCCTTAATTGACCTAAATTCCACCAATTTACCTAAAACACAAATTAAATCCATTGAGTGCAATATTTGATTTAATTGGATATAAATCAATAAAATCACATCAATTAAGGTTAAAAAATATGTCAATTTAGGTGTTAAAATATAATAATTATGAGCTTATCAAATACCCCCAAACTTAGCTTTTGATTGTCCTCGAACAAAGTAGCAACAAAAACTCATGGAACAATTATGATAATCTCTCTCAAATGATCAAGAACATGCTTGACAAATTATACATGTACATGAAACTAAAAAATCATTCAAGACACTTACTAAGTGATCTCATGAAACTCATGCTTCATTAATCCTTTCATGAAGTGAGAATATATGTGTGTGTGTGTGTGCTTTGTCAATCTCATGTTACATGCATGCTTTTTAATCAACAATATGCAATTCAATGATTCTAATGATTTTCACAAAATAATCCATAAGCTTACTTTCCACGATCCCTCTCCACTAATGTAGACAACTCTATTCACTTGATCAATAGGTCTTTGTTAAGCTTATAATGGGGCCTTGGGTTTAGCTAAAAAAAGAAAAGGAATAAGAATCCACAAAAAAAGAGATTATAAACAAATTTACACATTAATCTTCACTCTCTTGACTTTTTGTTTGAGGGTTCTCTTTATTTATATGGATTGTATTACTACCATACCCTAAAACTTTGAGTTCCTTGGGATGTGATCTCCCAAAATGAAAATTAAATCCTTATTGGTTCTTTTCCTTTTGTCCTTTTCTTCTTCTTTTGGCATTTTTCTTTTCAATTCCCCCAAACTTAATTTCTTTTGCTTCACTAATACCTCTCTAATAACCATACGCATATAATATATGTCTTACAGGTCAAGCATGGTTTTTCAAGTTGAAAGGCTCTATATGATGAGGCTAAAGAAAAAAAAAGTCAAAAGGTGGTCTTTCACATGCTTTACACTTGCCATTCTTTCATTAAGGCTTAATGGGGATACTAGTGATAGTGAATGTACTAGCTTAGCTTAAAAGGCTCAAACTGATCAAAGAATGCCTAATTCATTTCCAAGTAAACATTCTATCTAGGAATTTGCCTCAAGGGATAATCAAACAAGTTCTAGCATGCTCATCTCAACTAAAATATGTCAGTGAATTTACAAAATCATCAACTGATCAACATACACTTCACATGATCATAACATAAGGTGCTCAATGATATTTTTATCATTCATGAAAAAGAATGACTTATCACAAGGTAGCATCTATTCTTCTAAATCATGTGCGATGGTAATAAAAAACTTGGCATATGTTACTAATCATCAAGAGAGAATCGATCCTATTCAGTTCCATCATGTTAGCACAATTGCTCTTGAATTTTCTTTAGCAAAGTCATCAAAAGTTAAGCTCATCAAAATTATACCTAAATTTAAAAAGAATTAATAATTTTTTCCAAAGAAATTGAATGCACTTGAATGCAAACCCAAAACACCCCCCAACTTAACACTTGAAAGAGTATCTGCAATCCTCCAAAATCAAATTTTCTCCTTTTGCAACAAAAATATCAAACCACTAATTAAAGAAAATAACTAAAGTAAATGCTAAGAAAATAAAAAAGGTCAGAAAGACTTGGGTTGCCTCCCAAAAAGTGCTTAATTTAAAGTCTTAGCCCGACTGTGGCCTTCCATCTTTGAATTAAAATTTGGCCTTTCTGTGATCCGATTCTTTGAAATTTGATAGTGGTGTGTAAAATTTAATGTAGCATATTCTAATTCATAGCATCTTCTAATTCATCTCCTTCAACTGTGTTTATGGTAGTATTGAAAACTCCTCCATCATTCCATCCACTCCATTTATCTTGAAGCCATTATTGTTCTCATTGAACAGGTCGATCTCTTTGAAAATATCAAACTTCTATGATCATGAAACTATATTATCTTTTCTTCTTCCATACCTATAAAAGAAGAAGAAATAATAATTGGAAAGAATAAATCGTTGCCTACAAATGTATACCGTAAAGAATGAGGCAATTTGCTTCAACTATGATTTTCTCCTTTATTGAATCTTCATTAAAATTTTCAATCATCATACTAGATTTTTCTTATGGGAGGACATCTTAAGCTAGACTTTGCTCATTGCCATCACAAGGTCTTTCAACAACTTTGTTCAGCTTCAAATGCCCAGGAAAAGGGATAGGTGGATCATAAGGTGGTGGTGGCTTATAGTTGAGTGGGGGAATTAAAAATTGGGAACACAACTCTCCTTGCATTCAACTCCTCATCATCTATAAAAATATTAGAATTATTAATCATATCACAGACGTTATCATCTATTACCTTACCACCACTTAACATTGTAATCATATTAGCTTGCTCAAGTTAACTTGAGAGCTTTCTAGATGTGTGACTTTGCACAGCCTCTACAATCTGCCCCAACCGAGTCACTATCTTCTTCATGGATGCCTCCACATTCTTGAATCTTGCTTCATTGTTCTAGAATTGAGTCTGGATTACTTAGATAAAACTTTGCATGGTCTCTTCTAGAGTTGGCTTTTGTGGTTGAAAATAAGTTCTAGCTTGAATCTGATTCTAATTGTTGTTCCATGAAAAATTGGAGGATTTCTTCAACTAGGATATAAATCATCATAGGGTTGTTGGTTGTAGAAGTTCATCACATTAACTTGTCCTAAAAAATCTGCAAAACTCTACCTAGAAGGACAAACATTGTACGAGTGACTGAAAATGCCACAAGTAGAACACACCTCAGTAGGAACAGGTTGTTTTTAGTTCATCAACATGGAGCACATCATCTTCATTTGCTTGGCAAGCTCTGAAACCTACATAGAAAGTTCAGTGTTAGAATTCACTTCATACATTCCTACCTCTAACACTTTTCTCATGTGAGTTTACCGTAAGCACCTCATACAGATCATAAGTTCCCTCAGGGTCTCATCTCCCATAGCTCCCCCTATAGCATTATCAACTATGGCTTAGCATGTTTGTGTCAGTCCATTATAGAAAAATTGACTTAGCAACTCTAAAGGAATACGATGGTGAGGACATTGAATCAATAATGCTTTACATCTTTCCCAAGCCTCATGGAATGCCTCACCTTCCATCTGAGCAAAAGTTACTATCTTACCTCTTAGTGCTGCAGTTTTAACATGAGAATAGAATTTGCTAATGAACTTGTTGTAAACCGCATCCCATGTGGTAAGTGACCCAAGAACTAATGTCATGAACTAGGTTTTTGCTGCATCATTTAAGGTGTAAGGAACATATCTCATGCATAGCTAATCCTCCATTAGACCTTGTACAAGAAAAGTCTGAATAGTAGAGTAAAAATCATGCATGAATGTTAAGGGATCCTCTACAGTTACACCACGAAAAGAAGGAATCATATTGAAGTGTATATTTTTCAGTTTGTAATTTTTGGCATCATTATCTAAAATAATGCATGAAGAAGACATTCTAATGGTAGGGCATGCAAACTCCTTCATCAATTGTTGCGCTTGTTTAGCCACCCTATTTTCCTATTTATAAGGGAAAATTCTCCCACCAATCTGGTAGAGTCTACCCTGAATTGTATGTATTTAAACCTATATAATTATCATTCATATATAAAACTAGAATTTAACAACTACAAAACAATAAGTTAAATCATTAAACTAGCACAACTTACCGACATCTACCTAGAATAAGGGTTGCCCCATGATGGCAATAAATAAACTGACATATTACACATGCATCTACAATATCATGATGACATGCGAATACATTTTATTAAACATCATTTGATATATTTTAATTATAATTACACTAATACATATGAGATTCCAATCATAAGTTATTAGATCACAAGAATATCTTCAATCTTTGCTTACATGCCCCAACTCACATTTGGGCTCCCTTGGTTCACCTATCCGCTAAAAAATATAATAAGGAGGCGTGAGTCTAGGAAAACTTAGTAAGTAGGCATATAGGGTGTAATATTAAAATAATAATAGCATGTTCATACTCAGAACATGAATAGATACATCATAATGTAATCATGAAAATATACTCATGAGATTCAACTCAAAATCATTCCAATGTACTATTTTCACCATCCTATCATATTATAGATGATAATTCAAACATATTTTATATCCCTTTTTAGGTCACCCTGACACCTCATATCATACTAATGCCATTTAGGCACTTCATATCATAACTATGCCATGCAGGCACAACATATATTATAATCATGCCATACAAGCATAAAATAATCTATGCATACCCTTATGGATTCTTTCCCATTCCATATATATTATCAAAATGACCTGCTCTTGGGATATTCACAACACCCATCCATGCCTCTATCAGGGAATACTCATGATCCCTTCATCCATGGATTCATTCACTCACATAAGATATAATCAGGGAATACCAACTATTCCCAACTAGGCACTCATTGTATCAAATATTTAATTCATACATATGGGCATAACTGTAGCAAAGAATCCATATCATAATCAAGCATACATGTATACAACAAATGGGATATCCATTATCCCCATTTAATTCATACATGCTCATACAAAACATGGGATATCCACTATCCATATTCATAAATACATTTAGCTTAAAAAGAAAGCCTACTTACCTCCTATGAAGAACACTCTTCAGTCCTTAAGTTCCATAATTTGGCTTCTCATTTGCATTTTGATGGCCCTACATACACAACATATAATGCTATTGATAAGCTCTTAATTTATCATATTTTAATAAAATTTACATATTTTGGATCCTTAATTGACATAATTTCATTAATTTATATCTATATTAAATCAAATATTGCGCTTATTCAATTTAATTTGTGTTGCAAGTAAATTAAGGAATTTAGGTCAATTTGGGCAAAAACATGCTACTTTTGGCAAACCAGTCTTCAAGAGGACATGCACCATTGTGGGAGCATCAATCCTAGCCATTAATTAAGAATTAATAAAGATGATAGTGGGATGTGTGTGCAACAATTCAATTGATGAAGGATTTTTATTTTTGTATGATTCATGTGTAATAAAAAATTTCATATTTTAGCGGTAATTCAAGTCAAATTCGAGTATAGAAATAAGATGATTTTAAAAATAATTTAAACATAAAAGTTGAATCCCTTGAAATTATCTGACCAAAAAATTATGAATCATAGGATTCAGAGTTAGTATGGGAATCTTAGGGTCAAAATACTACAACTATCTCTAGAGATTTTCTTAACGCAATTGCATTAATAGGTGTTACTTTAAGGCAGTTTTTAGCACATTCAAAGGATGATTAAGAGAACATGTTCAACATGAAAGATATATCTTGAAATTATCTTTCTAATGAATTAAGACTCATGTGATTTGGATGTCATAAGAGAATGTTGTGATGAAAATTCTAAAACTGCTCCTAATGGACAGACTTTATGTGTGGAAACGTGATATTTTTAGCAATTGTGTATTTTATGTGCAAACTAACTTAACGAATCCATATTATGGTGTAAGAGAATTCTAAATTATTAAAGGATGTTTAATATTGAAATAAGAGACTTTTGGAGAGGAGTAAGTGGTGGCACACATCTTTGGAAGAGAATTCTACAAGAGAGCAAGAGGGAGATTTCAAGTTCTGCAACATGAGGGTTTAAATATTATTTTTCTTCTTTTTAGCATGAAATAATTTTTTTTTCTAAGGCAATGATGCAGCCCTTATTGATATTCTTTGTTAAATAGGGATTTTTGGTTGATTAATTTAATTTTATCTTGTTTCATTCATTATGATTATTATAATCATCTAATTTGTTTAATTGCTTGATCACCAATTCTATGAACTGGATTGATTATCCTAGAAAACATGATTATAGTAGATACCATATACTAAATTATATTTTAGAGGCTCTCTTGAATGAATGAGGTGAACACCATATGCTAAACTATTGTACTTTGTTCATTAAGTTTCTCTGATTTTCATAAGTTTTCAACCTCAATTACACTACATGCCATAGGTAATTGGAATGGGAGAAAATTCTTGATTTAAACCTTTACACCTAATGGTAATAATCATATATTGAATGGAACGAACCTAAGATAATGAATTAAAACCAAAATCCCAACAACATATGATATCATTGAATGGTAAAATTAGATCCGTGGACTCTTGCAACCTAAGAATCTTTTCTACATTACCTTTCATTATTGTTCTCCATTACTTCACCTTACACTTAGATTTATTTAGTCTCCATTATATCTTTTTAGGACTATGTTGGTTTCAGTAATTAGATCTAATTGAATTAATTTAAATAGCTCTGTGGGATTGACCCTTGTTTTGCACACTATACTGTTATACACTCGTGCACTTGTGAGAAATTATAATTTGACCATCAAGTTTTTGATGCCATTGTCGGGGAATTGATCTCAAATTGATTTGATTGATTTAGGCATAATTTTTTTTTATTATTATATTTTATTATATTTAGGATTTTTAGTTGTTTATTTTTTTTTCTTTTTGCTGAGCTGTGATTGCTAGGAAGAAGAACAGATGGCTGAAAACATGGAGAATATGGTGGCTCAACAAATACAGTAGTTGATGAAGGAGTTTGCATGTTGTGCCATTGGAATGTCGCCTTCAAGCATCATTTTAGATAATGATGTCACAAGCTAAAATATATACACTTTAATATACTTCCTTCTTTTCATGATGTAGTTGTAGAGGATCCCTTAACATTCATGCTGATTTTTACTCTACTATTCAAACTTTTCCTTTGCAAGGTCTAACGAAGAATCTGCAATGAATGAATTATTTTCCTTACACCCTGAAGAATGCAGCAAAAACTTGGTTCATGTCATTAGCTCCTGGGTCACTTACTACATGGGATGCACTTTATAACAAGTTTATTAGTAAATTCTATTCTTGTGTTAAAACCCTAAAACTAAGAGGTAAGATAGCAACTTTTTCTCAAATGGAAGATAAGGCATTCCATGAGGCTTGGGAAAGATTTAAAGTACTACCGATTCAATGTCCTCACCATCATATTATTTTAGAGTTACTAACTCAATTTTTTTATGTTGGATTGACACAATAATGCCAAGCCATATTGATAATGCTTCAGGAGGAGCTATGGGAGAGAATACCATGGAGGAAAATTATGATCTATATGAGATGCTTAAGGCAAACTCACAACAAAAAAGTGTTAGAGGTAGGTCTAGAAGAATGTATAATGTGAATTCTAACAATGAGCTTTCTATGTAGATGTCAAAGCTTACACAGTAGATGAATATGATGTGCTCCATGATGATAAACCAGAAATAATCCATTCCTACTATGATATGTTCTATTCGTGATATTTTTGGTCACTCATACAATGTTTGTCTTTAAAGCAAGGTTTTGTAGATATTTTTAGTACAAGCCAATGCAATGAACTTCTACAACCAACAACCCTATAATGATCCATATCCTGGTTGGAGAAGTCATCCCAATTTTTTTTATAGAACAACAATCTGAATTAGATTCAAGATGGAACTTATTTTCAACCAAAGAAGCTAACTTTAAAAGAGACCATGCAGAGTTTTATCCAGGCAACCAAAACTCAATTCTAGAATAATTAAGCAAGATTCCAAAATGTAGAGGCATCCATGAAGAAGATAGGGACTTAGTTGGGGTAGATTGCAGAGGCTGTGCAGAGTTACACATCTAGAAAGCTATCAAGTCAGCTTAAGCAAGTGAAAGCAATCACCACATTGAGAGGTGGTAAGGTAATAGATAATAAACTTGGTGATGTGATTAACTATTTCAATATTTTTGCAAGTGTTGAGGAGGTGAATTCAAGGAGAGTTGTCTTACCAATTCTAGATCCACCAGTCAACTACAAGCCGCCACCGCCTTATGATCCACCTATCTCTTTTCCTAAGTGTTTGAAGTTGAACAAGTTGTTGAAAAATCATTCGATGGCAATGAGCAAATTCTAGCTTTCGATGTCTTCCCACAAGAAAAAGCAAATGTCTTCCCACAAGAAAAAGCAAGTGAGATGACTAAAAATCATAATGAAGGTTCAACAAAGGAGGAAATCAAAGAAAAATCTGAAATGAAGCAATTACCTCATTTTTTAAGGTATGCATCTGTAGGCAATGATTAATTCATTCCAATGATTATTTCCTCTTTTTTCACATGTATGGAAAAAGAAAATCCAAAGTAATTCCAAGATCATACTATGAAATTTGATATTTTTAAAGAGATGGAGTTGTATAACAAGAACAAAAATGGCTTCAAGATAAATGGAGTGGATGGAATGATGGAGGTGTTTTTAATATTGCTCGTAAACACAATTGAAGGAGATGAATTAGAAGATGATACATCATTCAATGATGTTTTGGGAGCACATAATTTTTACACACCACTACCAATATTTAAAGAGCTAAAATACTAAAAAGTCAAATTTTATTCCAAAGATGGAAGGCCATAGTCGGGCTGAGACCATAAACCAAGCGCTTCTTGGAAGGCAACCCAAGCTTTCTAAACTTTTTTTATTTCCTTCACATTTAGCTTAGTTGTTTGTTTGTTTTCTTTACTTTTTGGATCAATTTTTTTAATTTCTAGTTACTGTGTTTTGTAATAGGAGGAATTCTATCTTCAGAATAAAAAAATCAACTATACGTTCAAAGGGAGACATACAAGCTATAGCTTTAAGAGGAACTCAATCAACTTTTAGATGACCCCAAGTCAGCTCCAGAAGAAGAGTATGAGAATACACTTCATTCAAGGAAGCTCTTGATCTTAATTTTCTTTCATTGTTTCACAATGAGGACAATGTTTGGTTTAAGTTAGGGGGTGTTTTGGGATTTACATTCAGGTTAACATTCAGTTCTGGGGAAAAAATTGTTTGAAAATTAGGTATAATTTTTGTGATGAGCTTCACTTTTGATGATTTATCTAAGAAAATCCAAGAGAAATTATGCTAAAAACATTGAAACTGAATAGGATTCTCCCATATTGATCAATAACATATGCTTAGTTTACTAATGCCATTACAGATGATTTAGAAGGAAAGATAGGAGAGATAGGCACCACCTTATGTTGATCAGTTGACTATTTTGTAAATTTTGTGACATGTTTTGATTCACATGAGCATGCTAGAACTAGTGAAATCCTAGATAACATGTTTACTCGAAAATAATTAATGCATTCTTTGTTCAGTTTGAGCCTTTCAAGCTAACTTAGAACATCATGTCACTAGTGTCCCCTTTGAACCTTAATGAAAGAATAACATATGCAATGCATGTGAAAGAACACCATTTGATTTTCTTTCTTTAGCCTCATCATCTAAATCTTTTTAGCCTAAAAAATCATAATTGGCCTATTAAGAGACATATTTTATACACATGGTTGTTAAAGAGTATAAGAGTGCAAAAGAAGATAACTTTGGGGGTATTAAAAAGAATAACGCCACAAATAAAAAGAAAAAGGACAAAAGAAAAGGATTAAGTGAGGAATCTTCTATTAATTGGGGGCTACCACATCTCCTTGAAGATAAAAGAAAATAAGTTTGGGGGTGTGGTAGCAATATAGCCCATAATTGGGGGGAACACATCCCAATGAAATTAACAGAAAATAAATTTGGGGGTTTGATATAATAAATCCCATAATTATAAAAATAACATAGAGAAAATCCTAAATAAAAAAGTTAAGAGAGTGAACATTCATGTATAATTCAACTATGATCTCTTACTTTGTGAATCCTTCTTTTTTTTTGTTAGACTTATTGATCTAAGTAAATAGAGTTATCTTGTCACACATCGCTTTCCAAGGCGCGACGCTCATTTTTCCACATACACCAAGATTTGCCACTTTTAGGGTGGCTGTTACTTGAGTCCCATTTCAGAACTTGACTAGTTTCTACAAAAAAATGAATAGAGTATCCCCTAAATTATTAGGGTTTAGCTTGTACAATTATTTATCAAAAATAATTAAGCAATGACATAATTTCTAAAATACACACACCCACACTTCCCAAAACCCAAGATCTGGGTAGATCATGATGACACACTACATCCTTTTAATTATAGTCTCATTCATAATATGATACTTAAATCACTAAGACATGCCTTTACACTACTTTATACATCTTTTGAAATTTCATGAGTACAAGCATACAAATACACTCTAAAATTTACAATACCAACTCATTATATTATAATAGAATTTATCTTCAAATTTTGCTCACCAATTCGAACTCATAGTTGAAATTCTTTACCTAACCTGCTAGCTAAAAACTAAATAAGAAGGCATGAGTCCAGGAAACTCAATAAGTAGGCAAGTATAATAAAAATATTCAATAATCCAACATATAACATGTTCAATTCTCAACATGAATAATTATATTCAAAAACAATATGAATTACAATTCATTTCATATCGTTTAATCCAACTATACCCATCATGGGTACTAACTCATGTCATAATACAAAACAAAACAATATTCATAATGTTTCATTCAATCAATAATCAATACAGTGTATACATCACAGTATACACTCTCATATGTCCTAAAACATCCATCCTACATAACAAAATGAGATATTCTCTATCCCCTCATAGTTAAACATCCATACACAAGAATAAAAAGCCGTAAAACATGGGATAATTCCTGTCCCAAAACACATATATGCCCAGATACAAACAAATGGGTTATTACATAGCCCCATTTACTCATACATTCAATCAAAAAGGGCCCTACTTACTTGGCTGACGACTTATTCTCCATAATGCCACAAGATCCATTGCTTCCCAACTATATTCAATTCACCCTATACATATAAATAAGCCATTTATTTACAAAGGAAACTTTGCCAAATTCATAAAGTACAATTTCTAAATACTATGGTCAGTCTATTAACATGCCGCAACCATATTCATTTTATATATGACATGATCATTATGTACTCAACACAATTCAAAGCTAAACATCATTAAAATAATCCAATAAAGTCTTTAATGCTACCAATTTATAGTTTACCTAGCTCATAAACAATTTCCCCAATTAACCTAAATTAGGTCATAGTCCAGTATCCATTTTTACAAGTCCAAATCACCTATATAAATTCCTAAAGCATCATAACTTGTTAATTACACAAGCCTCCCATGGTTTATACAACAATCCATATCAAATTCCCTGCAAAATCACTATTTCTAAAGAACATGAAACCCTAACAAGCCGAAAAATATGATTTTTAAACCCAATTCACTCCCAATTTATAGTAATTAACTCAATACTCATTTTTCCCATAATTACTCATCTCCTTTTCATCAAAAAATCACTTTTTAGAAACCTGTATAAAACCCTAATTTACAAATATTAAATTTTCAAATGGGATAAAGTAGCTTACCTCAAATCCAAGTGTAGTTGTCATCAATGAACAAGAATCCATGCTCAAGGCCCAAAATAGCACCTTCAATTGAAGAAAATCGGATCTTTTTCCTTCTCCTACCATCTAAACGACAAAAACTTGGGTCTAGGGATAAAAACAAGAAATTTTCCACATAAATAAGAAATTTTCCAAGTTCAAATGGCATAAATTTGGGCTAAATAGATGGGTTCCAAAGCCAGAGAAAGAAGAAAAAGAAACGGAATAGAAATGGGGCAAAGCAGAATAGATTTTGGGCTTAAAACATTGCATTTTTCTGGTGCTTTGGTACACCAGTGAACCGTGCCGCGATAGGGAATTTTTCGTGCCGTAGCATGGCATTCCTGACTGCCCAAAAATTTTGTATCTCTGAAGTCATGCCATGGCAGGGTATTTGCGTGCCGCAGCATGGGTCTACTATGCTGTAGCATGGCATTTCCATGCCATGACATTAACTCCCTGAATGCCCGATTCTGCCCATTCTGAAGCCATGCTGCAATAGGGGATTCCTATGCTACAACATGGTCCTGCTGCCCTACTTTTGACTTGTTCTAAACTTTATTTTTCTCACTTTTCCTCTCATACACCTTCACTAAACTTTTAATGCTTTTATTTTCCATTAGTCCCTTCCATAATCCTCCCAAAATGCTCATTCAAGTAATTAAATCACACTCCCAAATTAAAACAACAATTCATTCATTATAAGGAACTGTTCAAATTCAAAATTTGTATTTATATAATTCATCAATGATCCTATTTCACATAAAACACTTCCAACATCCTAAAAATTACTTCCCACACATCACATATATGAAATGAAACATGTTCATACCATTCACTACCTCATAAAAGGTCAATTATTAAAAATCTCCTATTCAATTCTTTTTACTGATCATTTTCTATTATAAGTAAGTCCATAGGCTATTTTCATTCCAAATTACATTCAATGCTCAATCCAATGTGCCACACATATTGTAAGATGCATGATGACTATTTTATGTCTTTCATATTGTAAACATGTTTCTGCTCAATTTCACCACATAAGTTCTTTTCTTCTCATTAAATTTATATAGCTCAAAATAGTGAAATTTATCCAATTCATAGAGTAAAGTCTACCCATTTTCACATGAGTAGATTTCAAACACTATAGGTGTTACAAACTCCTCTCCTTATAAAAAGTTTCATCTTCAACACTTTTAATATCAAATGATTGTCATTTCTGCCTCAAGTTTATAATCTGATTAGAACTTATGGATCCGTATCCATAGGATACTCTGCGCAAGTTTGACTTCTTGATCATATTACCTGATCATAATAACACATAATACATAATGCACTATCCAATGGACTCAAGTGCTAATATAGTCAGGTTAACACTAACAGTATCAAAACACCAAATTTTAATATAATACCGAAATATGCCTCAAGAAGACCAAATCAATTACTATCCTTTTTCCACCATGATTCCCTACGTCATACTCATGATGTTATACAAATCCCAATATCACTGTAATAGTGACCATGTCCATTCATTCTAATACTCTATTAAAATCAAATTTCCAATTCATTCACATGAACCTATAACTTTTTTATACACTAATTCACTAATCTACTGCTAACTATGAATAGGTGATATTACTTCATCACATGATACCATTTGCAACACATCTAACTAACCTATAATACTAAAATAGCAAAACATAATCCTTTGGTCTCGAGCATGTGTCATTTCCCACATTCTGTTCATATGGTCATCAAATTTACTTTATTAAAAATGTTTCCAAACCACTATACTCAATCAATCATCATGTTTCTCCTGCTGCGCAGATTGAATATAGTCTCTAATCAAGTGGACTTAGCTGTAAATAAAATGGTAATAGGATGCATGATTTTTATCCTTGACCAGGTACCAATGCCCATAGGGCTCCAATCCTCATTAAGATGTGTAACAAATATTACTATAAATGTCAAACATACCAAAAATACCAACAATTATGATGAAGGTGTCATTAATGACATCAATACCAAAAATGCTACAAATGTCACAAATGCCAAAATGGCCACTAATACCCAAAACATGATGCATTTGCCACACCAATATCACAAATGTCAAATAAAACACTAATTCAAAAAATGATGCATGTGTCACCCCAATATCCCAATGTCGTAAATGCCAAAGATGTAATGCATGTGCCACCATTTTCCCCCCCTGGCACCATCATGCCTTGGGTGTCAAATCATTCTATAATGGTGCTTGGGTGGACCTCTATCAAATTGTGTCAGCCCAAGGAATTATAAAAATAAAACCAAAAAAGTCATCTTGAAAACACTTAAATTTGAATTACATTTAAATCATATTTTGGCAGGCATCCAAACCTCAAATACATGTCAACCGTATTCCAAGAGGCATTCAAATTAAGGCCTCAATCAAATAACCAAATGTCCAAATATTTATTACAAGGTCAGATATCCAATTCTCAATCAATAGTAAAGTCTATGACATAACCAAACCCAGGCATATCCAACCTCCAATTCTCAAACCACAATCAAACCCAATTACATACAATTGATATTCTGATAACATTTAATCCAAGTTTAACAAATGATATTGTAATTATGTTGCAATATCAATTCATACAAAATGATACTGATACCCAGATCTGAACTTCACATGCATCAAATTTTCAATCATAATCCAAGTGCGCCTTATAAGTTTCAATAAAAACCCAATTCAATTTCATACATGGATTTCCATCACACTATCAATATCTTATCTCATCATTCCCTAACTAATTTATCATACTAACCCTCCAAGCATCCCCTAGTCTCCTTTTACCTAATGCATTACATAACATAAAATTCCAATGCAATTATAATGAAATGAGAGGCCATATTAACAATCTCCATTTCAATAATTCAAATATACAAAACTTTTCATCTATCAATTACATTATCAATTATATCAATCCAAAACTCAAATTTATAGCATGAATTCTCTGTCAATCATTCAAAGGGGACAAGTGTAGAAGTTCATCAATAAGATTATAAATCAATACAACTTAATTCAGCCATAATGAATTCAATGTCAAATATACAATCATGACATAAATATCCATCCATTCGAATCAGTATATTCACAAACAAAGTCATTCAATCATATAGATAAATATACCATCCATCACAACCATATTCATCAAGGAAAAAAAGAACACATATTTCAATAAAACAAATATGTTAGCTTAGCAAAACAATTACATTATCATAATAGACCATATCTAATCAAAATAATCACTTAAATAATTAAGTTCACACAACTATTTTAAACAAAGGAATCCCATGATTCCATCATAATTCAATTTCTAATAATTACTCACAAAACTTTGCAATCTCATCATTATCATTTCACCTACACCATAAACAAATATATTATCATTCAAACAAGATGCATATAAGCACAACCATACTTCCTTGCACTATTCTAATCACAATATACATTTATCATTAATATACATCCTATTTTAATCACATTTGTACTATCATAGTACTCCTAAAAGCATCTCATATTGGCATTCACTATGCAATATTATACCAAATCACAAATACCATTCAAATTCATTTCATAAATCAGCCATCCATTCATATGCATATTAATTCACAATTGTTGTTTACCTGCCTTTCTATTCCATACTCATGCCTTTAATTTACCCATAATCTAAAATTCTCCCATGGTCTCAATTCATAATCAACTTATCCTCATGCATGATAATTTCTATTTCTTTTTAATAACCCATAGCCATCATATAACACCGATGAGCCAGACTTATTACATAGGTAAGTCCTAAGCTCTGATACTATTCTGCCACACCCTGCTTTTCGAGGCGCGACGCTCATTTTTCCATGTAAATTCACTAAGATTTGGCCACTTTTAAGGTGGGGTCCTTGAGTCCCATTTTGGAACTTGACTAAGTTCTATAGAAAAATGGACAGAGTATCCCCTAATTATTAGGGTTTAACCTATAAAATTATTTATCAAATATAATAAAGCAATGATATTATTTCTAAAATACACACACCCACACTTCCCATTGCCCAAGATCTGGGTGGATCATGATGGCACTCTACATCCTTATAATTATATAATCTCATTCATAATATGATAATTAAATCACTAAGACATGGCTTTACACCATTTTATACATCTTTTGAAATTTCATAAATACAAACATAGAAATACACTCTAAAATTTACAATACCAACCCATTATACTGTCATAAAATTTATCTTCAAATTTTGCTCATCAATTCCAACTCACAGTTGGAATTCTTTACCCAACCTACCAGATAAAAACTATATAAGAAGGCGTGAGTCCAGGGAACTCAGTAAGTAAGCAAGTATAATATAAATATTCAATATTCCAACATATAACATGTTGAATTCTCAATGTGAATAATTATAGTAAAAAAATATGCAATAAAATTCATTTCATATCATTTAATCCAACTATACCCATCATGGGTTCTAAATCATGTCACAATACAAAATAAAATAATATTCATAATGTTGATTCAATCAATATCAACATAGTGTATACATCACAGCATACACTCTCATATGTTCTAAAACATCCATCCTACATAACAAAACAGGATATTCTCTATCCCCTCATAGTTAAACATCCACATGCAAGAATAAAAAGCCTTAAAAGATAGGATAATTCCTATCCCAAATAAACACAATTCCAAATTGTAAATGAAAAATAATCCTTTCGATCTAAGGGATATTTGTTATCCCGACATTCATGTAAGCATACTAGTCAAATAGGCATCAATTTAACCAATATGGGATATCCACTATGCGCATCCAAAACACATAAATGCCTGAATACAAACAAATGGGTTATTACATAACCCCATTCACTGATACATTCAATCAAAAAGGGGCCTACTTACTTGATTGATGACTTATTCTCCGTAATGCCACAAGCTCCATAGCTTCCCAAACATATTCAATTTGCCCGATAAATACAAATAAGCCATTTATTTACAAAGGCAAATTTGACAAATTTATAAAATACAATTTTAGATACTATGGTCAGTCCATTAACATGTCGCTGCCATATTCATTTTACATATCACATGATCATTATGTATTCAAAACAATTCATAGCTAAACATCTTTAAAACAATCCAATAAAGTCCTTAATCCAACTTAATTAGCCTAAACTAGGTCCCATTATCCATTTATACAAGTCCAAATCACCCTATATAAATTCCCAAAGCATCAAAACTTATAAATTACACATTCCTCCCATAGTTTATACAACAATCCATATCAAATTCCCTACAAAATCACTGTTCATGAAGAACATGAAACCCTAACAAGCCAAAAATTATAATTTCCAAACCCAATTCATTCCCAATTTATAGTAATTAACTCAATAATCATTTTTTCTATAATTACTCATATCATTTTCTTTAAAAATATTACTTTTTAGAAAACTGTATAGAACCCTAATGTACAAATATCAAAATTTTAGATGGGATAAAGTAGCTTAGCTTAAATGCAAGTGTATTTGTCACAATGAACAAGAATCTATGCTCAAGGCCAACATAGTACCTTCCAATTGAAGAAAATCAGATCTTTTTCCTTCTCCCACTATCTAAATTATTGAAACTTGGGTCTGGGCATAAAAGCAAGTGATTTTCCACCTAAATAAGGAATTTTCCAAGTTCAAATGACATAAATTCAAGCTAAATGGGATGGGTTCCATAGCCAGAACAAGAAGAAAAAGAAACGGGATAGAAATGGGGTGAAATAGAATAGATTTGGGGCTTAAAACATCGTATTGTTCTAGTGCTCTAGCACACTAGCAGACCCGTGCCGTAGTAGGGAATTTTCATGTCATAACACGGCCTTGCTGATTGTCCAAAAATTTTGCATCTCGAAAGCTATGCCATGGCAGGGGGTTTTCATGTTGCGGCATGGGTCTACTGTGCCATAGCATGGCATTTCTGTGCTGCGGCATGGACTCCTTCAATGCCCAATTCTACCCATGCTGAAGCCATTCCGTGGTAGAGGATTCCTATACCGTGGCATGGACCTGCTACCCCACTTTTGACTTGTTCTAAACTCTATTTTTCCCACTATTCCTCTCATCCATCTTCATTAACCTTTTAATCCTTTCATTTTCCATTAATCCTTTCCATAAGCCTCCCAAAATGCTCATTCAAGTAATTAAATCTCACTCCCAAATTAAAACAATAATCCATTCATTACAAGGAACTATTGAAATTCAGCATTTGTATTTATTTAATTCATCAATGATCCCATTTCACATAAAACACTTCCAACATCATAAAAATCACTTCCCACACATCACATACATGAAACGAAACATGTTCATACCATTCGCTTCTTCATTTGAGGCAAATTATTAAAAATCACCTATTCAATTTTTTTTACCAATCATTTTTTACCATAAGTAACTCCATAGGCCATTTTCATTTCAAATTGCATTCAATGCTCAATCTAATGGTTCCACACACATTACAATATGTATGATGAATATTTTAGGCCATTCATATTGATCATAAATATGCTTTTGCTTAATTTTACCACTTAAGTTTTTTTCTTCTCATTGACTTTATATAACTCAAAATAACAAAATTTATCAAATTCATAGAGTAAACTCTACCCATTTTCACATAAGTAGATTTCAAACACTGCAGGTGTTATACATGACATTGACACTGCACACACACATACACATATTTTCACTTCATGAAAGGATTGACGAAGCATGAGTTTCATGAAATCACTTCATAAGTGTCTTGAATAATTTCTAAGTTATGTGTACATGTGTAATTTGTCTGGCATGTTCTTGATCGTTTGAGAGAGATTATCCTAACTATTTCATGAGTATGGTTGCTACTTTTCTTGAGGATAATCAAAAGCTAAGTTTGGGGGTATTTGATAAGATAATATTTTAGTACCTAAATTCACATGTCTTGGATCCTTAATTAACATAATTTCATTGATTTATATTTTCATTAAATCAAATATTATATTCATTGGATTTAATTTGTGTTTTAGGTAAATTGGTGGAATTTAGGTCAATTTGGGTGAAATTATGCTATTTTTGAAAAAGCAATCTTCATGAGGACATGTACCATTGTGGGAGCATCAATCCTAGTAATTAATTAAGCATTAATCATGATGATGGTGGGACATGTGTGTAGTAATTCTATTAGTGGATGACTTTTATTTTTGGATGATTTTTATTTTTGGATGCTTCACACACAAGAAAATTTATAATATTTCAATGACAGTTCAAGTCAAATGTCGATACATATATAAGTGGATTTGAAAAAAGTGTTAAACATAAAAGTTGTAGCCCTTGAAATTATCTGACCAAAATATTAAGAATCACAAGATTCGGATTTAGTATGTGGAATTTATGATCAAATACTAAAGCTATCTTTTGAGATTTTCTGAACACGGTGTGCATTACTAAGAGTTACTTTAATGCTATTTTTGGCACATATGAAGGATGATTCAAAGAAAGTTAGGATAAAAATACTAAAACTGTTCTTTATTGATAGACTTTGTGTGTGAAAATATGATATTTTTAGCAATTGTATATTTTATGCACAAACTAATTTGAGGAATCCGTATGGAGGTGCAAGATAATCTAATTTGGGTTATTTAAAGGGTGTTTAACAAAGAAACAAGAGGCTTTTGGAGAGGACAAAGTAGCGGCACACATCTTTGGAAGAGAATTCTACAAGGGAACAAGATGGAGAGTTAAGTTCTGCAACATGAGTATTTTGAATATTATTTTTCTTCTTTTTAGGATGAACTAAATTTCTTTTTCTAGGGTAATGATTCAACCCTCATTGATATTCTTTATTAAACAAGGATTGTTGGTTGATTAATTCAATTTTATCTTATTTCATTAATTATAATTATTTCAATCATCTAATTTTTTTAGTTGCTTAATCACCAATTCTATGAATTAGATTGATTATCTAATAAAATAAGGTTAAGGTAGATATCATATGCTAAATCATGTTTTAGAAGATATCTTGAAGAATGAGTAGATGATTAAGGTAGATGCCATTTGCCAAACTATTCTACTTGGTTCATAAAGTTAGTCTGATCTTCAAGAGTTTTCAACACCAATTACACTACATGACATAGGTAATTGGAATGAGAGAAAATACTTTATTTAAACCCAAACACCTAATGGTAATAATCATATGTTAGATGGAATGAACCTAAGATAATGAATTAAAACCAAAAACCCAACAACGTAGGATATCAATGAATGGTAAAATCAGACCCCTAAACTCTTGCAATATGAGAATCTCTTCTACATTAATTTTCAATATTGTTCTCCATTACTTGACCTTACATTTAGATTTATTTAGTCTCTATTACATCTTTTTAGGATTACGTTAGTTTTAGTAATTAGATCTAATTAAATCAGTTTAAATAGTTCTCTGTGGGATCAACCCTTGCATTGCACACTATATTGCTATATCCTCGTGTAATTGCGAGGAATTATAATTTCACCATCAAGTTGATAAGCTCATAATTTATCATATTTTAATACCTAAATTATATATTTTAGATCCTTATTTGATAAATTATATATATCTACATTAAATGAAATATTGCACTTAATGAATTTAATTTGTATTTCAAGTAAATTGGTGGAATTTAGATCAATTTGGGTGAATACATGCTATTTTGGGCAAAAAAATCTTCATGAGGACATGTACTATTATGGGAGCACCAATCCTACTCATTAATTAAGCATTAATCATGATGGTAAAGTGGGATTATGCAGCTAATTATGAAGTGGACAACTAGTAGACAGAATGCTAGATGCATGGTTGAGATCAATTGCTTGAAGATAAAGTCATTACTTTGATTCCAATTCAATTAGAACTTCCACATATTATTTTCAAACTATTTTTAGATGTTTTAACATAAATTGTATGCAAATCAGATGGTGGGACATTTGTTTAGTGATGAGCTCATAATATATCATGTTTTAATGCCTAAATTCACATATGTTTTGATATAAATTTAATGATTTATAAGCACATTCTAGTAAGTCTGTATTTAATTTGGTTATTACTTGAAGTGACTTTTATGATGATTGATTTTGTCTAATTAAAGATAATTAGGTGCAAGAAATGAAAGGAAACATAGAAGATATAAAGGTGGAGAAAGAAGAAAAACAATGGGGTTTGGATAATGAACAAGTGGCTGAAAAACATAGATTCAAAAGCAAAAAAATATTAAGGTGAAAAAGCTAAAGTAAACTTCAGAAGTAGGTCAAAAGTTCTAAAGTGAACTTCAGAAGTAGGTCAGAAGTTCTGAAATTGACTTTAGCAGTCAGAAAAATTGAGTGTCGTGGTAACTGAATCAAAAGTCATGACATGTGATGTAATGAAACCTGACATTACTTGGAGGACATTTTGAGTACATACAAAGATAGATTTAGCTCAATTTTTCAATATAGAAGTTTTAGCCCTTGAAGTTATATAACCTAAAAATTAAGAATCATAGGATTTGGAATTGAAATATGGAAGTTATGGCCAAAATATTTCAACTATCTCTGACTTCAATCCCACTGAAAGAAATTTCTAATGTGCTAGAACATGGTATCACCTGTGGTCCAATTTTGGCATATTTTGAGGGTGATTGGGAACTCATGTTCAACAAGAAAATTTTATATCTCAAAGTTATCTTTGCAATGCATTAATAGTCGCATGATTCTAACTTCAAATGAGAAAGTTATATCCCAAATAGTGCTCACCAGAATTTCTAATACATTAACTCTAGAAGTTATCAAAAGGTGTCACTTGCGAGCTCCAACAACTCATGATAGAGGCTGATCCAAAAAAGTGATCAACATGAAGGATGTATCCCTCATAATTATCTAACCAAATGGATAAGAATCATATAATTTTTAGTTTATATGGAAACGTTATGAGCAAAATACTAAAACTGCTCTAAAACTATCAGAAATTCTAAACAGGTTCTAAAGCTTGAATTAGTAATGTCAGAATAGAACTTCTACAAGTGAGCATTAACCTCAGAAGTTCTGTAATTTGACAAAGTTCCGAGGCCCGATCCTTAGAAGTTCTGAACAGTGCAACGGAACTTCTGGGTAGTTAATTTTCAAAATTTTTAATTTCTAAAATAGAGTAATGAAAAAGAAAACTTTTAAAGATTTCCGAAGAGTGACATGGAATGTTTCTCAGGTCATTAGAAGATGACAAAAATCCACATAAGTGGAACTTAAGGAGTGGCTGATAATATCAAGTGCAACAAAAGCTTTTAGAGGTATGACAGAAATCCTAGTGCATTATACTCAGAAGTTCTGAACAATAAAGACAGAACTTTTGAGGAAAGGAAAACAAAAGTTTTGCTAAACGCAAAAATCTCACTGCCCGATACTCAGAAGTTCTAAGCAATGTAACAGAACTTCTGAGTAGTGACTTTTCAATTGATAGAACTTCTGACCAAGTGAATTATGCAACTCAAAAGTATTAGTATGTTAGTACAAAAGTTATTAGAACTTCTGAGAAGTGAAATTTTGACCATCAAAAATTCTGATATGCTAAATGTGGTGTTGCTATCCACATTATGGTCAGATATATTTTTTTTTATTTTAGCAACTGAGTCCACAATTATCAGCACTTGCAATTATCTATGATATCTTTGGAAGCAATTTTCTTTAAATACATTGCTGAAATTTTTAGAAGTCTGGAATGTGCAACCAATTGCAATCTATGAAAGGTATCTTTGGAAATCAATGACGCATTAGTTTTGTCTATTGTTGACACTTTTCTTATGCATGAAAACAATCTTTTTGAGTAGAAAATACATAGTTATTTTTAGAAGAGGATCTTTATGCGTAAAGGAATTGCAATTCATGGAGGAGTTATATTAAAACCCTGCTACTTGGGTTATTTAAAGGATTTGATTAGTTCAAAAGAGGGGAGAGCACAGAGACTTTCAAGGGAGCAAGAGATGGAGTTCAAGTTCTACAATCATACCTTTTCCAAAGAGCTTTCTTTCTATCTTTAGGATGAATTAACTTCCTTTTTCTAGGGCAATGATGTAGCCCTCCCTGATATTCATTATTAATAAAGATCGTTCATTTATTAATTCAATATCATCTTGTTTCATTCATTGTGTATAATGCAGTCATCTAATTTATTTAATTGCCTAACTACCAATTATGTAAATTAGCTTGATTATCTCTGAGCACATGGTTAAGGTAGATGACATATGCTAAACCATGTATTATGCTCTTTTGAATGAATAAGTGGATGGTCAAGGTAGACGTCATATGCTAAACTATTTTGCTTGGTTCATTAAAGTTCTTCAGATCTTCATGAGTTTTTAATCTCAATTACACTACACGTCATAGGTAATTGAAATGATTTAAACCTGGACACCTAATGGTAATATTCATACAGTGGATAGGAGGAGCTCAAGATGCTGAATTGATGCTAACATCTAAACAATATTAAATTTCATCGAGTGGTGAAATCAAATCTCTAGACTTTTACAATCTGAATTCTCTTTTACATTACTTATTGTCATTATTTGCTATTATTTTGCATTGTATTTCAAATTGCTTA
Organism: Pouteria campechiana; assembly: GCA_036873735.1. Taxonomy (NCBI): domain Eukaryota; kingdom Viridiplantae; phylum Streptophyta; class Magnoliopsida; order Ericales; family Sapotaceae; genus Pouteria; species Pouteria campechiana. The sequence goes on from JAYJMB010002784.1 coordinate 23,851, forward strand.
GCCTTTAATTCATCTTATTGATTTAGGAAAACTTAGTTTTAGTAACTAGACATAATTGAATCAGTTTAACAGTTCTCTATGGGATCGACCCTTTCTAAGCACAAGCACATTGTACTGCTATACACTCGTGCGTTTGTGAGGAACTATAATTTGACCATCAAATTTTTGGTGTCATTGCCGGGATCTAGTTCAAATTGGTTTCATTAAATTAGTTACAACTTTTTCTTTAGTTGTTATATTTTATTTTATTTAGGATTTTTTCTTCTTTCTTTCATTCTTTTGCAGAACTATAAATACAAGGAAGGCAATCACTGAATCAAGTTCTATTGCCCTTGAATGATAACATTGATAAAGTGGAAATATAGACAGATAGCATAAGTGAAGAAGATATTCAAATGGCTGACAACATGCAAAATCAAGTGGCTTAACAAGCCTAATTGCTTATGAAAGTGTTTGCATGTACAATGATAGAAATCTCTTCTTCATGCATTATATAGAATGATATTGCCAGGAACTACAAGCTAAAGCATATATACTTTAACATGGTTCTTTTTTTTCATGGTGTAGCTGCAAAGGATCCCTTAACATTCATGCCTAATTTCTATGCAACTATTTAAACCTTTCTATTACAAGGTTTAATTGAGGATCAGTTGCGCATGATATGTTTTCCTTACACCTTGAAAGATGTAGCAAAAATCTAGTTCATGACACTGGCTCCTACATCATTGACTACATGGGATACAATTTAACATGGGATGCAATTTATAACAAGTTCATTGGTAAATTTTATTCCCATACTAAAACTGCATAATTGAGAAGTAAGATTGTCACTTTTTTTCAAATGGATAGGGAAGCATTCCATGAAGCATGGGAAAGATTTAAGGCACTACTAGTTTAATGCCCTCACCATAGATATCCTCTTGAATTACTTAATCAATTTTTCTATGATAGACTGACACAACCATGCCAAGTCATGGTTGATAATGCTGCAAGTGGATTAATGGGAGAGAAGACTCCAGAGGAGACATATAATTTATATGAGATGCTTGGAGAAAATTCCCAGTAGAAGAGTGTCAAAGGAAGGTCTAGAGGGATGTATGAAGTAAATTCTAACACTAAACTTTCCATGCAGGTATCGGAGCTTACTAGACAAATTAAGAATATGTGTTCTATGATAGGGAACTTCAAACCACCCTCCCATGCCGAGGTATGTTCAATTTGTGGTAATTCAGGGTACTCACCCAATGTTTGTCCTTCAAATGAAAACCTTACAGGAGGATCTGAACTAGCAAATGCAATGAACTTCTATATCCAGTGACCATGTAATAATCCTTATTCCAATAGTTACAATCCTGGTTGGCGAAGTCATACAAACTTTTCATTAAACAACAATCAGAATTAGAATCAAGTTGGAACTTCTTTCTAGCCCAAAAAAATTACTCTTGAGGAAATTATGCAAAGTTTCATTCAAGTAACTTAGATTCAATTCCAAAATAATGGATCAAGATTTTAGAATGTGGAGGTATCAATAAAAAAGATAGAAACACAATTGGAGCAGATGGCAGAAGCTATGCAGAGTCACACACCGGGAAAATTGCCAAGTTAGCTAGAGCAAGCAAAAGCAGTTGCAACATTGAGAAGTGAAAAGGTAATTAACAATAATGTTGGTGAAGAAACTGATGAATCAAATGCTTCTAAAGGAATAGACAACCAGAAGGAAAAGGAAGCAGAGGAGGTAACCTCAAGGAAGTCTGTGTTTCTAATAGTTGACCCTCCAGTCAACTATAAATCATCACCTCCTTATAATCCACCAGTACCTTTTCCAGGAAGATTGAGGCATAGCAAATTAGATAAATCATTTTCTGATATTTATGACATACTCTCCAAAGTTAATGTTAACTTACATTTGCTTAATATGATTAAGAACATGTCCACTTATGTGAAGTTTTTAAGGAATTAACCTCAAGGAGGCGTAAGTATGAGCCACATGAAAAGGTAATGGTTTATGAAGTTGCAAGTGCAATTCTACAAACAAACCTTCCTCCAAAGTTGAAGGATCTAGGTAATTTAATATCACAATTATTATTGGAGGAACAAATAAGGTAAAGGCTATGTTGGACTTAGGAGAAAATATAGATCTGATGCCTTATTCTGTTTACTTGCAGCTTAGTTTGGGAGATTTGAAGCCAACTACAATGTCTCTACAGCTTGTGGATAGATCAATTAAATATCCTAGAGGCATTATAGAAGATATATTAGTGCAGATAGACAAACTTACTATTTCTGCAAATTTTGTTATGCTTAACATGGAGAGGCATGTGACGCAAGAGAGAGAGGTGCCCATTCTTTTGGGGTGCCCATTCATGACAACAGCTAGGAGAATCTTGATGTACAGAATGAGAAGCTGAAGATGATTATTTTGGGTGAGACTATGAAATTTTCTATTTATAATTCTCTTTCATTCCCTTCAGATCCTATAGATCCTAGTAGTTATTTTCAAATTGATGATTTGAACTCACATGTATCATCAACATTTGTGCGGCAGAAAACAGAAGATAAATTGGCACTGGTGCCTACAATTGAAGAAGTCATTGTGGAAGATAAAGAAATCAAAGAGTTAAAAGAAGGTTTGGATAGTACAAAGGAAGTCAAGGAAGATAAAGTCACTAAGGAGGTATTAACACAATTTAATTCCAATTTGGCACCATCAATTGTCACACCACCAAAACTAGAACTGAAGAAATTGCCACCTAACTTAAAAATATGTATTTCTTGGTGCTAATGATACTCTTCCAGTTATTATTGCTGCTAACTTAACTGTTGAGGAAGAGAATGAGTTATTGAATGTCTTGAGAGAGAACAAAGAGGCTATAGGATGGACATTAGCTGACATCAAAGGAATTAGCCCCACTGTGTGCATATACAAAATTTTGTTAGAAGATAATGCAAAGCCTTTTGGGGATGCTCAGAGGAGATTTTATTCACACATGCAAGGCTATTAGAGCTGAAGTGATTAAGCTTTTGGATGTAGGTATTATGTATCCAATTTCTGACAGCAAATGGGTAAGTCCAGTTCATGTGGTACCAAAGAAATTTGAAATTTCTATTGTTAAGAATGATAATAATGAGTTGGTGCTAGTAAGAATGGTTACAGGATGGCGAATGTGCATAGATTATAAAAAACTCAATGCAGCCACAAGAAAGGATCATTTTTGTCTCCCTTTCATTGATCAAATGCTTGAACAATTGTCAAATCATGCCTACTACTATTTTCTAGATGGCTTTTCAAGTTACAATCAGGTCCCCATTGCTCTAGAAAACCAAGAAAAGACAACTTTTACTTGCCTGTTTGAAACCTTTGTTTATAGAAGGATACCTTTTGAGTTGTGCAATGCTCCAGCAACCATTCAGAGGTGTATGATGTCTATTTTTTCTGATATGATTGAAATGCTCATAGAGGTTTTCATGGATGATTTTTCTGTATTTGGTGATTCATTCAATGATTGCCTTAATAACTTGACAATGGTGCTAAAAAAGTGTGTTAAAATGAATCTGACATTAAGCTGGTAGAAGTGTCATTTCTTACTTAAGCAGGGAATTGTATTGGGACATATTGTGTCAAGTAGAGGCATTGAAGTTAATAAGACAAAGATTGATGTGATTGCTAAGTTGTCCCTCCCACTTCAATCAAGGGAGTGAGGAGTTTTTAGGGTCATGTAGGTTTATATAGAAGGTTTATAAAGGACTTTTTAAAAATTTCTAGACCACTATGTAACTTGCTAGCTATAGATGTGACTTTCTGTATTGATGATGAGTGCCTTGTTACTTTCAATACATTGAAATAAAAACTAACTTCTGCTCCAATTTTACCAGTTCCTAATTAGTCCATTCCTTTTGAACTTATGTATGATGCATTTGACTTTGCTATTGGAGTTGTCTTAGGACAAAGATCGAGTAAATTGTCTCATGTGATTCATTATGCAAGTAGAACTTTGAATGCAGCATAATTAAATTATTCCACTACAGAAAAAGAATTGTTTGCAATTGTATTTGCATTAAAAATGTTTTGCTCATATCTGATTGATTCAAAGGTAATTACTTATTCTGATCATGCTGCATTGAAATACTTGCTAACTAAGAAAGATGTCAAACCCAGATTGATCAGGTGGAGATTATTGTTGCAAGAATTTGACCTAACAATCAAGGACAAAAAAGGTAGTGAAAATGTTATAGCTGATCATCTATCAAGGATAGTGGAAGGGACTGATTTTGAGCAAAATAAAGATAAAGCGAGCATTCCTATCAATGAGAATTTTCCGATTGAGCAATTATTTTTTATAAAGGGAAGTGAACCTTGGTATCCTGATATTATTAATTATTTGGTTAAGGGAGTTTTAAATCCTATGCTAAATTTGTAAAAAGGAGGAGGTTGCTGTCTGTAGCAAAACACTACTTTTAGGATGATCCAGTTCTATACAAAATGTGTCCAGATTAGATCATTGGACGCTATGTACCTGAGGATGAATAGCAAAACATTTTGAAACATTATCACATATTCAATTGTGGAGGGCATTTTGGAAGAAAGAAGACTATTCTCAAAGTTTTCCAATCTAATTTTTACTGGCCAACTATTTTTAGGGATGGTCATGCCTTTTGTGCAACATGTGATAGGTGCCAGAGAACAGATAACATTGGTAAACGAGATGAAATATCACTCACAGGTAATCTAGTTGTTGAATTATTTGATGTATGGGGCATTGATTTCATGGGCCCATTCTCACCATCTAATGAGAACATGTACATTCTGCTTGATGTTGATTATATGTCTAAATGGATTGAGGCAATGGCCACTAAAATTAACGATGCTAATGTTGTACTAAAATTCTTGAAAGACATAATTTTTACTAGGTTTGGCACTCAAAGAGCAATGATTAGTGATAGAGGAATTCATTTTTGCAATAGGGTATTTGTAGCTTTGTTGAAAAAGTATAATTTCACTCATCGAGTTGCAACAACTTACCATCCACAAATGCTTAGACAAGTTGAAGTAAGCAACGGACAAATCAAAGCAATTCTAGAAAGGACAATGAACACTTCAAGAAAAAGACTATGCAATGAAGTTGAATGATGCTCTTTGGCCATATAGAACTACATTCAAGACTTCAATTGGAATAAGTCCTTACAAACTAGTCTTTGGGAAGACATACCATCTACCTATGGAGTTGGAGCATAAAGTATACTGGGCAATCAAGAAACTAAACTTTGATTTACAGAAGGTAGGTGAAGAGAGAAAGCTTCAACTGAATAAATTAGAGGAGTTGAGAGATGAAGCTTGTGAGAATGCAAAGATTTATAAGGAGCAAACAAAGAGATATCATGATCAAATTATTCACAAAAAATACATTGAACCTGGAATGAAAGTTTTGCTTTATGACTCATGTTTGAATTTATTTCCAGGAAAATTATAGTCTGGGTGGGAGGGACCATTCTTGGTGACACAAGTGTTCTCACATAGAGCTGTGGAGTTAAAGAACCTAAAGACTAGGAACACATTCAAAGTCAATGGTCATAGGGTAAAGAGATATGTGAAGGATGACTTACCAATACAGTTAAATAAAATTGTTGGATTTAAGAATCTATGAAGGAGGAATTCATTTTTCACAAACGTTATATAAAGTACTTCTTGAGAGGCAACCCAAGCTTCTGAACCTTCTTTATTTTCTTAGCATTTAGTTAATTCTTTATTTATTTATTTTCTTTAGAACTTTCTTAATTTATGGTGTTCTATGTGTTGCAGAAAGAAGAATTCTAATTAGGCATAGAAGTTTCAGAGGACTGTAGATGATGCTTTAAGTGATAAACTACTAGAAATTTTCAAAGGGCCAAATCAATAGAGGATGAGAATGCACTTCATTCAGGGAAATCCTTGAACTTAAAATTCTGTCATTATTTCACATTGAGGACAATGTTTAGTTTAAGTTTGGGGGTATATTTCTCGATATGACATCCAATTTTGGAGCAAAAATTTTCAAAATTTTGATTTTGAAGAAGTTTTGAAATGCTTCTAGTTTGGTTCTGAGCACATCTGTGTTTTTGCATTGTGCTTTTGCATTGTTCTATTCTGAATAGAAGTTCAACAGAACCTCCATGTTAATGACTCCAAAAGTTCTGTGTAGTCAAAGTGTCTTCTGGAGTGTTTCTGTGTAGTGTAATAGTGATTTTGTGTTACCTCTGTTGACGGGATAGAACTTGTATAGTGCTTCTGCGAAGACCAAAAGTTCAACAAAACTTCTATGTTAATGATTTTAGAAGTTCTAAAGAAAATATGAAGAAGTAAATCAAAGTATAGATGCTTTAGAATTGCATTCAGTTTTGGAAATTCAGTTTTTTTTTTTGGGGTGGGGGGAGTGCAAAATTTTTTAAATTTAGGTATATTTTCTGATTATGAACTTTAATTCTTTTTGACTTAGATAAGAAAATTCATGAGCAATGATGCAATTAAACATTGTAATTGAATAGAATTCTCTCTTAATGGTCAATAACATAGGCTTACTTTTTAATTACCGATGCACATGACTTAGAAGGAAGGAGGGATGCTACCTTGTGATTTAATTATTCTTATGATAAATCTTTCTTTTTCATGAATAATGATTTTTGAGCACATTATGTTATGATCAGGTGAAGTGTATATTGATTAGTTAATGATTTTGTGAATTTGGTGATATATTTTGGTTGACATGAGCAGACTAGAACTTGTTTGATTATCCCTCGAGGCGAAATTCTAGATAACATGTTTACTTCAAAATAATTTAGGCATTTGATTTGATGAGTTTGAGCCTTTCAAGCTAACCTAGTATATCATATCGCTAGTGTCCCCATTGAGCCTTACTGAAAGAATGGCATATGCTAAGCACGTGAAATACCACCATTCATTTCCCTTCTTTAGCTTCATCATCCTTAACCTATTCAGCCTGAAAAACCATGCTTGACTTATAAGAGATATATTCTATGCGTATAGTTGTCAGAGACGTATGAGTGAAGTGAAAGAAATTAAGTTTGGTGGAATTGAAAAGAATAATGTCAAAGAAAGAAAAAGGGATAAAAAGAAAACAATCATAAAGGATTGAACTTGCAATTAGGGGTATCACATCCCAAAGAACTCAAAAGAAATAAATTTTGGGGTGTGGTTGTAATACAACCCATAAAAATAGTAAAAATCCCTAATAATAAGTCAAGAGAGTGAATAATCATATGCAAATTATTTATGATCTCTTACTTTGTGAATCATTATTCATTTTCTTTGTTAGCAAACCCAAAGCCCCATTACAAGCTTAACAAAGACTTATTGATCCAAGTAAACAAAGTTGTCTACATTAGTGGAGAGGGATTATGAAAAGCAAGCTTATGGAATATTTTATGTAAATTATTAGAATCACTAAATTACAAATTATTAATTGAAAGGCATGCATAGAACATGAGATTGACAAAGCACTCTCTCTCTCATTTCATAAAGGGATTGATGAAGCATGAGTTTCATAAGATTACATGGCAAGTGTCTTGAATGATTTTTAAGTCATGTGTATATGTATAATTTGTCTAGCATGTTTTGGATTGATTAAGAGAGACTATCTTAACTCTTTCATTAGTTTGGTTACTATTCTGCTCGAATCAAAAGCTAAGTTTGGGGTATTTGATGAGCTCATAATATATCATGTTTTAATGCCTGAATTCACATATGTTTGATGTAAATTTAGTTATTTATAAGCACATTCCAATAAATTTGTACTTAATTTGGTAATTACTTGAAGTGACTTCTATGATGATTTATTATGTCTAATTAAAGATAATTAGGTGCAAGAAATGAAAGAAAACATGGAAGATATCAAGGTGGAGAAAGAAGAAAAATAATGGGGTTTGGATAATGAACAAGTGGCTAAAAAATGAAGATTCAAAAGCAGAAAAATATTAAGGTCAGAAGTTCTGAAGTGAACTTCAGAAGTAGGTCAGAAGTTCTAAAATGGACTTGAGCAATCAGAAAAATTGAGTGTCGCGACAACCGAATCAAAAGTTATGGCATGTGATGTAATGAAACCTGATATTACTTGGAGGACAGATGAAGATAGATTCATGTAATAGCTTTACTAGGGGCATATACATTTTGACTATCTTTTATCCTGTAGAAGGGTTATATCAAAATTTTGACAGAGTCTCCCTCAAAAAATTAAGGGTTTTTGCACCTTTATAACATTCTATATTTCATTCTCACATCACGTCACTATCATAATTAACACAATGAACACCCACACTACCCAGAATCATAAGGTAAGCTGCATTATAATGGTAAGGTATAACTAGACCTATAAGAAAAATATATAGGTATAATCCGCATAATAATATGCTAATATAACTATGTCATATGTACCCAATACACCTTAAGAATTGAAACCTTTTTAATTACAAATTTATACACATTAGATGTGATATCCACATATGAGTTCCAAACTCTACTTTATCCATACATCATAGAGGTTGTCCCCTACTCTTAGTTATGAGTGCCAAGCCCCCTCCATCGTTTGGCTTGTCAATTGAAAATGGCGATAAAAAGGCATGAGCCTGGGCAAACTCAGTAAATAGGCAAAGTGGAAAACTATAACGAAATAGTCGAAGAGAAGAGCATGCTCATATACATATACTCAATCCAAGCAGTGTATAAATCCATGGTATGCTAAATGTCATGACATTGCAACATGTACCTATGCCCACAATACCCATGTCTTCGTTTCTAGAACCTAACGCAACCAGATCAAGCATACTCTCCAAATACATCATTACCATTGTGTCATACTCATAACCAAGACTCATGTACAATGACATCAATATGATATCCTCATCAAGATGTATACTTTATCAATGCATCATTATCAGAACTTACTAAAGATAAAGAAATCACCCTCTCCCTCTTCAATGTGCAGATGGCCCATCCTTATATCCCTAGCTAGAAGCTTACTAAGTCCACCTCCTGCAATGCCAGGAATTCACCACCCACATAGAGTCCTAGGAGTGCCCTGCCCTCATCTCTCCATAGGATCATAATATATTCACTAATACCAACCACATCTACTGAGGAATTCAAGTGTATCAAACTCCCAACTACAATTCAACATCACTTAAGTATCATGTCATGTCAATCTCAACATATCACTATCACAGGCCATCAAGATCAACATCTAGCCACACAGGCAACCATTTAGCCACATGGGCTATACATCTACATAGGTAATAAATAATTCACAAGCTATACACTAAGCCACACAGCACATATCATATATCTCCTCATATAACTCAATCACATGCCTACCAATACTATGCTCAACTCATGTCAAATGGCCAAAAATTGAATCACAACATAATATGATAAAATCTCAAATCATGATATAATATGCATGTGGTCAAATCCAAACACAAAATGGTTTCAAAATTTCAATTACACAGAATTGGAACCAAATATCGATAAAATTCGATGCTTGTATGCCAGTACACAAGATCATGTTCAATCATGCATGAATTTAAGAAAAAAACCTACTTAACTCACTTGAAAATAAATTCATAACCTTCAATTTGATCACTTCCTTCTAATTCAAGGTCCAATGGATCCTACAAGCATTTAATGTATCACTTTTGGCATTCTCAAACAACTACATAAGCTATAAGCTATAGCTCAATTACATGCATTCCTGAGTGACATTCACCCATCTATACCATTGGATATTTAGGTTCTATATCATCATTTTCCATATCCCATCACTTATTACCTAATTAGGTAAACATGTAAACATCAAAACAATTTCATTACACCATTTCCAACTTGGTTTTTAAGGGTTTTGAAATTTCAGCTTGGTCTCTTTTTCAACCTTTCATATGATGGATTACAACCCATCCTTTCATATAAAAAGTTATCAAACTTCAAGAGCCTTAACCTTGTTAATTATTCTAGAAATATATTCACTAATTTAATTCAAATAAACCCATCTTATAGTTATTACCCATCATGTAGCTATCCATTTTAAGGGTAGTTTACAACATGCATTCCACTTGATCCAACACCTTAACTCATTACCATAGCTGCCCATTTTTCCATAATACTTTTAATCATACAATTGAGATACTAAATACTCTATTTTATTTCTCACTTAATGTCTAATTAAAGTCCTAATCCATTTCCCCCAATTCCACTTTGTTCTCATTGAGGAATTTCATCGAGCATTTAAAAGACATGTACAATTTGCAACTTTTAGCATTATACAATCTATTTAACTTTCACCCTTTATTAACCCATCTATTTACCACTAATTTGGCATCATGATTAGCAATTTAACTTGATAAATTAAAACCTAATTCCATTATATAATCTGCCAATTCATTCCATATAGTCTCATGGCGACAATGCATCATACACTACTCTTACATAACATTAATTTAAAAATTTCAGCAATATGCATCATAGTAAACCCATTTCCAATCATGCATATCCTTAATCTCATATAATTAACATAATAATGATAACATAAACATGCCAATTATCCACTAAAATTCATTTGGAAACAGCCCTAACATCAATGTACATTATACAATCCTTCACTTAAGCATTTCATCAAACAACTTAAAGGCATGATTTAGTAATAAAATTCCAACAACATTTGATTATTTTATTACATAATTAACACCCTAAATTCATTATTAATTCAATAATTAAACAACATGGCCACTTCATATATCACAAATAGCCCATTCACACCCCAATATGTCATCACACCCATTCATATTGCTTTCCATTTGTGGGTAGTAATATATGGCCAAAATCATGCCCAAATCACTTATATTAAACTATAATTTATAATTAATCAATCTTTCATTAAAATATCTATCAATCCCTAAGAAAATGAAACATTTTCTAGGCCTACATAGTTTCCCCCAAATAGAACATTAACCTATCAAACAGGTTAGACAAAATTGAGTTGGGGAAAATGCATTACCTTTTAACCCACTTTGAAAACCACCAAAATCTTCAGGAATCCAAGACCACTAATAGTAACATGAGGTAAATAGATTATTCTCCCTCCTTGAAATTATCCAAGCTTAATGATTTGGGGGTCTAGATGCATGGGGATGGATTTTATATTCATTGGAACAATTTTCTGGCTTGCAAATCGATGGGAGAAAAAACATTATGGGCTTGGGATGAAAGTGGGATGGCTAGTTTGTAGGTTGCAAGAAAAGGGAGGCATATTAGGTTTTTGGGTGATGGTGAATCACCTTAAAGAAAAATTAAGTTGTGGTGCTAATATAGTGTATAACAGATCCATGCACATACACTCTATTCTTTGCATCAAAACCTTCGGTCATCATTGTTTTCTCAAACATGTATACACTAATTACATGATTAATTATCATCAATTTACAATTATCTAAGTGCATAATTACTTCAAAATTTCCATTAAAAATTCAAATTCTACTAAATACACATGTCATTACAAAAAATGTCATCATGCTAATCACCCTTAATCATGCTAAAATTAAATAGTAATTTGAGGCCAATCAATGCACAAAAATTCAACAACATATAACTCATGTTTCAAGTAACAATTTTGGTAGCAATTTGATTTATTTTGTCCACATCAATTGAGTATCAATTTGACATGATTTCCTAACAATCCTCATGGTAGAAAAATAGTACCAATAAACAATTCTCATGATAAAAAAAAATAGAACCATAATTTTACAATAAAATTATTCATTACCTCAAATCCTGGGATAGTGTAATTCAGCTCAAGTGGTCAACATAGAAATTTTAGCTCTTGAAGTTATCTAACCAAAAAATTAAGAATCATAGGATTTGGAATTGAAATATGGAAGTTATGGCCAAAATAATGCAAATATCTCTGACTTCAATCCCGTTAACAGAAATTTCTAATGTGCAAAACACAGTATCACTTATGGTCCAATTTTGGCATATTTTGAGGGTGATTTAGAACTCATGTTCAACATGATAGTTTTATATCTCAAAGTTATCTTTACAAGTTATCTTTGCAATGCATTAAGAATCACATGATTCTAACTTTAAATGAGAAAGTTATATACCAAACAGTGCTCACCATAACTTCTGATACATTAACTCCAGAAATTATCAAAAGGTGTCACTTGTGAGCTCCAACGACTCATGATAGAGGCTGATTCAGAAAAAGTGATCAATATGAAAGATGTAACCCTTGTAATTATCTAACCAATGGGATAAGAATCCATAATTTGGAGTTGCAATTTGTGTAGAATTCTTTTCAGGTAGAATTACATCAACATAATTTGGAGTTATATCAACATGAAAAATGTAGCCTTTACACATGGAAACAATCTTTTAAGGTAGAAAATACAGAGTTATTTTTAGAAGAGGATCTTTGTGCATAAAGGAATTGTAATTCATGGAGGAGTTATATTAAAACCCTGCTACTTGGGTTATTTAAAGGGTTTGAGGAGTTCAGAAGACGGGAGAGCATAGAGACTTTCAAGGGAGCAAGAGATGGAGTTCAAGTTCTATAATCATACTTTTTTCAAAGAGCTTTCTTTCTGTCTTTAAGATGAATTAACTTCCTTTTTCTAGGGCAATGATATAGGCCTCCTTGATATTCATTATTAAAAGAGATTGTTAGTTTATTAATTCAAAATCATCTTGTTTCATTCATAGGGTATAATGCAGTCATCTGATTTATTTAATTGCCTGATCACCAATTATGTAAATTAGCCTGATTATCTCTGAGTCCATGGTTAATTTAGACATCATATACTAAACCATGTACTGTGCTCTTTTGAATGAATCAGTGGGTGGTTAAAGTAGATGTAATATGCTAAACTATTTTGCTTAGTTCATTAAAGTTCTTCAGATCTTCATGAGTTTTCAATCTCAATTACACTACACGCCATAGGTAATTAGAATGGAAGAAAATACTTGATTTAAAGTCAAATGCCTAACAATAATAATCATACAGTAGATAGAACAAACCCAAGATGCTGAATTGATACCAACATCTCAATAACATTGAATTTCATTGAGTAGTGAAATCAGATCCTCAAACTCTTATAACCTAAATTCTCTTTTACATTAATGATTGCTATTTTTTGTTATTATTTTGCATTACACTTATAATTACTTAGACTTTAATTCATCTTATTGATTTAGGATAACTTAGTTTTAGTAACTAGACATAATTGAACCAGTTTAATAGTTCTCTGTGGGATCAACCCTCACTAAGCACACTGTACTGTTATACACTCATGCACTTGTGAAGAACTATAATTTGACCATCATATAGCAATTCAATTGAAGAAGGACTTCTAATTTTGGATGCTTCATGTGCAAAAAAAATTATAATATTTCAGTGGCAATTCAAGTCACATTTTGGTACATGTATAGGCTAAGTTGAAAAATGTGTTCAACATTAAAATTGTACCTCTTGAAATTATCTTATCAAAAAATAGATATTCACATGAGTCAGTGTTAGTATGAGGATGTTCTGACCACAATACTATATTTTCTCTAGGGATTTTCTTAATACAATGTGAGTTAATAGGTTTTACTTTAAGGCAGTTTTTGGCACATATGAAGGATGATTCAAAGAATATATTCAACATAAAAGATGTAGATATTAAAATTAAATTTTCAATGAATTAAGAATGATATGATTTGGACATCCTATGAGAATATTATGAAAATATTTATTTTTAGTAATTGCATATTTTATGAGCAAACTAACTTGAGGAATCCATATAGAGGTGTAGGAGAACCCCAAATTGAGTTGTTTAAAGGGTGTTTAATAGAGAAATAAGATACTTTTGGGGGAGAAAATGGCAGCACACAATTCAAAGGAGACTTTTACAAGGGAGCTAGGGAGAGATTTCAAATTGTGCAACATGCATAATTTGATGAGTTTTTTTTTTTAGCATGAACTAAATTTCCTTTTTTGGGGTGGTGATGTAGTCCTCATTGATATTCTTTTTTAAACATGGATTGTTAGTTAATTAATTCAATTTTATCTTATTTTATTCATTGTACTTATTGCAATCATTTGATTTATTAAATTGCTTAATCACCAATTTTATGACTTAGATTGGTTATCTGAGCATGGTTAAGGTACACACCCATATGCTAAACCATGAGCTACCATGAATGAATGGATAGATGGTTATGGTACATACCTTATGCTAAACCAATCTATTTGGTTCATTAAAATTCTTTGGTCTTAATGGGCTTTCACCTCAATTATGCTACACACTATAGGTAATTGGAACGAGTGAAAATACTTGATTTAAACCCACATACCTAATGGTAATAATCATATAAGAGTGAGAATGAACCCAAGATAATGAATTGATACCAAAATCCCAACAACATAAGATATCATTGAGTGGTGAAATCAGATCCCTTGACTCTTGCAACCTGAGAATATTTTCTACATTACTTTTCGTTACTGCTCTCCATTACTTCACCTTTCACTTAGATTTATTTAGTCTCCAATATATCTTTTTAGGATTGTGTTACTTTTAATAATTAAATCTAATTGAATCAATTTGAATAGTTCTCTATGGGATTAACCTTTTCTTTACACTGTATACTGCTATGCACTCATACCCTTGTAAGGAATTATAATTTGACTATCAAGTTTTTGGAGCCATTATTAGGGAGCTGATTTTAAATATTTGATTAATTTAGTTATAATTTTTCTTTTTTATTATATTTTATTATATTTAGGTTTTTTATTTGTTTAATTTTCTTTCTTTTTGCTGAGTTGTGATTGCAAGAAAGAATAATAGATGGCTGAAAACATGGAGAATAGCGCGGCTCAACAAATGCAGCAGTTGATGAAGAAGTTTTACATGCCCGATCATTCAAATGTTGCCTACAGACATTATTTTAGATTCTAATGCTAGGAATTATGTGTTGAAACCTATACACTTTAATATACTTTCTTCTTTTCATGGTGTTGCTATAGAAGATCCTTTAACTTTTATGCAACTATTCAAATAATTCTTTGCAAGGACTTACTAAGGATCAGGTACACATGAGATGTTTTACTTACACCTTGAAGGATGCAATAAAAACCTAGTTTAGGTCATTGCTCCTAGTTCACTTACCATATGGGATGTAGTGTAAAATACAAGTTCATTGGTAAATTCTATTCCCATGTTAAAACTACAAAGTTGCGGAATAAGATTGCCACTTTTCTCAAATGGATGGTGAAGCATTCCATGAGGTATGGAAGAGATTTAAAGCGTTATTAATTCAATGCCCTCACCATTGTATTTATTTAGAGTTGCTAACTCAATTTTTCTATGAAGACTAACACAACCATGCCAAGCAATGGTTGATAATGCTCTAGGTGGAGCCATGGGAGAGAATACCTAGAGGAAACATATAATCTGTATGAGATACTTAGAGCAAACTCACAACAAAAAAGTGTTAGAGGTAGGTCTAGAGGAATGTATAAAGTGAATTCTAACATTTAACTTTTTGTGTAGGTTTCAAAGCTTGCCAAGTAGAGGAAGATGATGTGCTCCATGATGGTGCCATAAACAACCTGTTCCTACTGAGGTATGTTCTATTTGTGGTATTTCTGGTTACTTATGCAATGTTTGTCCTTCTAGGTAGATTTTTACAGATTTTTTGGTACAAGCTAATGTGATGAATTTTTATAATAAACAAACCTTGATGATCCATATCCTAGTTGGAAAAGTCATCCCAATTGTTTATGGAAAAATAATTAGAATAATAGTCAAGTTGGAACTTATTTTCAATGAAAGAAGCCAACTCTAAAGAGTTTTATCTAGGCAATGCAGACTCAATTCCAGAACAATGAAGCAAGATTCTAGAACATGGAGGCATCCATGAAGAAGATAAAGACTCAATTGGGGCAAATTACAGAGGCTGTGCAGAGTCACACACTTAGAAAGTCATCACATCAGCCTAAGTAAGCTAACGTGATTACAACATTAAGTGGTGGTAAGGTAATAGATGATAAAGTTAGTGATGTGATTAACAATTCTAATACTTTTGTATATGATGAGGAGGAGGTGAATACTAGGAGAGTTGTGTTCCCAATTCTTCATCCTCTACTCAACTACAAGCCACCACCTCCTTATGATCCTCCAGTTCCTTTTCCTGGGTGTTTGAAGCTGAATAAAGTTGTTGAAAAACCTTATGATGGCAATAAACAAATTCTAGCTTTAGATATCTTCCCATAAGAAAAATATAGTGAGATGATTAAAATCTTAATGAAGGTTGAACAAAGGAGGTGATTAAAGAGAAATTAGAATCGAAGCAATTGCCTCATCATTCAAGGTATGCATTGATAGGCAATGATTTATTCTTTCCAGTGATTATATCTTCTTCTTATAGAGGTATGGAGGAAGAAAAGCTAATGCAACCTCAAGACCATAGTGTGAAGTTTGATATTGGTGTGGCTGCTAGGATGGAGTTGTCCAACGATAACATAAATGACTTAAAGATAGAGATAGCGGATGGGATAGTGGAAGAGTTTTCAAGAGAGCTCATAAATGCAGTTAAAACAACACTAGTTGAAGGAGATGGATTAAAAGATGCCAAAACATGTAACTATGTTTTGGGAGCAACTAAATTTTACATGCCACTACCAAGTTTCAAAGAACCAAAACACAGAAAAGCCTAATTTTGATTCAAAGATGGAGAGTCATAGTTGGGCTAAGACTTTAAATCAAGCACTTCTTGGGAGGCAACCCAAGCTTTCTGTGACCTTTTGTTGTTTTCTTAGAATTTAGTTTATTATTTTCTTAAATTAGTGGTTTGATATTTCTATTCCGGAAGGAGAAATTTTGATTTTAGAGGATTACAGATACTCTTTTAAGTGTTAAAATTGATGCCAAGCCAACTCTAGAAGAAGAGGATGAGAATGCAATCTTTCAAGGAAGCCCTTGAACTTAACCATCTTTTATTATTGTACATTAAGGACAATGTTCAGTTTAAGTTGGAGGATGTTTTGGGATTTGCATTCGCATTCAAGTGCAATCAGTTTTCAGGCAATTTTTTTTTAATTTAGGTATAATTTTAATGAGTTTAACTTTTGATGAGTTAGCCAAGAAAACCTAAGAGCAAATTATTCTAAAAACATTGACACTAAAAAGGATTTTCTCTTGCTAATCAATAACATATGCTTAGTTTTTTATTACTATTACACATGATTTAGAAGGAAGGATAGGCATCACCTTGTGATTGAATAATTCTTGTGTTAAGTCTTTATTTTTCATGATTGATCAAATTGTTTTGAGCATATAATGTTATGATCAGGTGAAGTGTATGTTGATCAATCAATGTTTTTTTAAATTTAGTGACATATTTTGGTTGACATGAGCATACTAGAACTTGTTTGATTATTTCTCAAGGTGAAATCCTAGATAATATGTTTACTTGAAAATAATTTAGACATTCTTTGATCAGTTTGAGCCTTTCAAGCTAACCTAGAACATCATGTCACTAATGTCCCCTTTGAACCTTAATGAAAGAATGGCATATGCAATGCATGTGAAAGACCACCATTCGATTTTCTTTCTCTAGCCTCATCATCTAGACCCTTTCAGCCTGAAAAAGCATGCTTGGCCAATAAGAGAAATAATCTATGTATATGGTTATTAGAGAGGTATGAGTGAAGCAAAAGAAATTAAGTTTGGGGGAATTAAAAAGAAGAATGTCAAAAGAAGAAGAAAAAGGACAAAAAGAAAAGAATCAATAAGGATTCAACTTTCAATTGGGGTGATCACTACCCAAAGAACTAAAAAAATAATAAGTTTGGGGGTATGTTAGTAATACAACCCATATAAACAAAGAGAACTCCCAAACAAAAAGTTAAGAAAGTAAAGATTCATGTATAAATTTATTTATCATCTCTTACTTTGTGAATCCTTATCCGTTTCTTTTGTTATCGAAACCAAAGGCCCATTACAATCTTCACAAAGACCTTTTGATCCAAGTGAACAAATTTGTCTACGTTAGTAGAGAGGGATCATGAAAATATAGCTTATGGAATGTTTTATAAAAATCATTAGAATCACTGAATTGCATATTGTTGATTGAAAAGCAAGCATGTAACATGAGATTGACAAAGCACACACATATTCTCACTTCATGAAAGGATTGATAAAGCATGAGTTTTATGAGATTACTTATCAAGTATCTTAAATGAAATCTAAGTTATGTATACATGTGTAATTTGTCTGGCATGTTTTTGATTGATTAAGAGAGATTATCCTAACTATTCTATGAGTTTCGATTATCACTTCGAGGACAATCAAAAGCTAAGTTTAGGGGCATTCAATAAGCTTATAATTTATCATATTTTAATACATAAATAAACATATTTTGGATCCTCAATTGACATAATTTTCTTGATTTATATCTACATTAAATCAAATATTGCACTCAATGAATTTAATTTGTATTTTAGGTAAATTGGTGGAATTTAGGTCAATTTGGGCTAAAAAATGTTATTTTTGGCAAAGCAATCTTGATGAGGACACGTAATATTGTGGGAGCATCAATTATAGCCATTAATTAATCATTAATCATGATATAAAGTGGGATTATGCAACTGATTTTGAAGTGGATAACTAGTAGACAGATTGCTAGATGTATGGTTAAGATCAATTGCTTGAAGATGACATCATTACTTTGATTGTAATTCAATTAAAAATTTCAAACATTATTTTCAAAGTATTTTTGGAAGTTTTAATGAGAATTGTATGTATATCAAATGGTAAGACATTTATTCAGCAATTCAATTGAAGAAGGACTTCTATTTTTTGATGCTTCACACGCAAGAAAATTTGTAATATTTTCACAACAGTTAAAGTCAGCTTTTGGTATATATTAATTTGGAAAACCTATTTGACATGAAAGTTGTATCTTTTGAAACTATCTGACCAAAAAATAAAGAATCACAGGATTTAGAGTTTTTATGAGGAAGTTATAGCCAAAATACTACAACTATCTCGAGAGGTTTTTTGAATGCAATTTGCTTTAATAGGTGTTACTTTAAGGACATTTTTGGCATATATGAAAGATGATTCAGAGAAAGCATTCAACATAATATATATATACTAAAATTATATTTATAATGAATTAAGAATCATGTGATTTGGATATTATATGAGAAAGTTATGATAAAATATTAAAACTGCTTCTAATGGCCAAACTATGTGAAGGGAGACATGATACTTTTAGCAATTGTGTATTTTATGAGAAAAATAACTTAAGGAATCCATATGGAGGTGCAATTGTAAATTGATTTACTAAAAGGGTACTTAATATAGAAGCAAAAGATTTTTTGGGTAGAAAACAATGACACATAATTTGGAGGAAGCTTTTGTAAGAGAGCAAGGGAGAGATTTCAAGTTCTGCAACATGCATATTTTTATGATCTTTCTTTTTCTTTTTAGCATGAACTAAATGTATTTTTCTAGGCGATGATGTAGCCCTCATTGATATTCTTTGTTAAACAAAGATTGTTGGTTGATTAATTCAATTTTATATTATTTCATTCATTGTGCTTGTTGCAATCGTTTGATTTATTTGATTGCTTGATCATCAATTTTATGAATTAGATTAATTATCTGAAGGTAAACATCATATGCTAAACCATGATCATGGTTATGGACACACTTTATGATAAACCAATCTATTTACTTCATTAAAGTTCTTTAGTGTTAATGTATTTTCACTTCAATTATGCTATATACCAAAGGTAATTCAAATGAGTGAAAATACTTGATTTAAACCTGCACACCTAATGGTAATAATCATATAATAGTGATAACAAACCTGAAATGAATTAACACCAACATGCTAACAATATAGGATATCATTGAGTGATGAAATCAAATCTCTAGACTCTTGCAACCTAAAAATCTTTTCTACATTACTTTTTGTTACTATTCTCCATTACTTCACCTTAAACTTAGATTTATTTAGTCTCAATTATATCTTTTTATAACTATATTAGTTTTAGTAATTAGATTTAATTGAATCAATTTGAATAGTTCTCTATGGGATTAACCCTTGCTTTGCACTCTATATTGCTATACACTCGTGCACTTGTAAGGAATTATAATTTGACCATCAAGTTTCTAGAAAAGTACATTACACTTTTGTTAACTTAGTCTAAAAAGTTGACCCTCCATAAGAATAGGTTATTTATAGTTCATTAACATGGAGCACATCATCTTTATCTACTTTGCAAGGTCTGAAACCTGCATAAAAAGTTCAATGTTAGAATTTACTTCATACATTCCTTTTGTACCTACCTCTAACACTTTTTTGTTGTGAGTTTACCCTAAGCATCTTATACAGATCATAAATTTTCTCTAGGGTCTTCTCTCTCATAGCTCCTCCTAGAGCATTATCAACCATTGCTTGGCATCTTTGTGTCAGTCCATCATAGAAAAATTGAGTAAACAACTCTAAAGGAATATGATGGTGAGGACATTGAATCAGTAGTGCTTTAAATCTTTCCCAAGCCTCATGGAATGCCTCTGTAATGCCCCTCCTCCCTAGAGCATTACTAGTGTTAAATTCAAAGGAAATTTTGGCAGAGTATCCCCTGATTTACCACTGATATCCTATATATAATATGCTAAATCACAATAATTATATAACAAATACCCTCAAATATACAAATATAATATGGCAACCTCCAAGCCCTACCATTTTCTACAAAAATTATATAACTATCGCATCCAAAACACACATCACCACAACACCCATAGACCAATATTGGGGTACACTATAACCTAGCTGTCAAATCATATAGACCCACATCATAATATGACATGTTGTAAAACTAAGTAATGATACATGTCTAATATACATCCAAAATCTATCCAATAATATACATCATCATACATCATGAAAAGGAATAATGCCTCTACTGGTGTCATGGCCTAGCCCCATCATGAGACCCAACGCCCTATTGGGCTTTGTCCTCTGACCTATTAGCTAAAAATTTAAATAAAAGGGTGAGTCTGGGCAAAACTCAGTAAGCAGGCAAGAAGAAATACATGACTATAAATAATGTAATAAACAAAGGCAAACAGAGTAGTAAACAATGATGCAAACAAGCAAAACATGTTATGCCATATGCAGGATGTCATAGTCAGTCAGTGACCAGGTTCATTAAGATTTTAATGCTAACATCTCATTAATTATTTCATACATATACTCATAATGATATCGTATACATAGTTAACCGATCAATACTGGCTCTAATACCAATACGTTATACTGCACTTTTTTATCTACCAATCCATGATTACCTCTTATACCAGTATACTATTCCACCATCATCCACACAATCCTCCCCGAGAGGCGCACAAACCAGAATACTACCCTTTCGCTCTTTAGCACATCATGTCCATTCCGACACTCCTAGCTAAAAGCCTGTCACACAACCATATTGCTGTATCTAGTGGCACCCCACCCTCATCACCTCATAAGAGTACCGGTTCTCCATAAACACGCCTACACAAGCTACTTAGATCAATCATAGTAATCAAGTCATCCAAGCCAATAGCAACGCCTTACCGCACTGGCTGCCCACACAACTGCCCACTGGCCAACCAGGCCACTCATGGCCACATGGCGGACATAGGTTGGCCCCACAACCATTATAAAATACATATATGGGCCACATTAGGCTTTGCACCTATCAGGCGCCAAAACTGAAATTTACAAGCACTCCCGGTGGTGTAGAATACACGTATATAATTTCTAAAATAAAATTCTTATTTACTAGTTTATAAATATCCAATTGACCTGAAAGTATTTCTATAGATTTTCAATAATGTGGAAAATATTCAATCCAAATTTTAGGTCAACATAATGTACATTGATCAATTTAAAATTAAAATAAAAAAATAAAGAAAAAATGTTAGACAAAATTATACCTCTCTTTTGCCCTTAAAACTTTTTATGTCAATTAAAAATAATACAATAGAATTGTGGTAAACATTTCAGATTAAATTAATTCAAAATGAGAAGATTAAAAATAAAGTAAATTTTTAAAAGGGTGCTACTCTATCAGCATCTCATTTTTAATTTTACAATATAACACATTGAAAAAATTATCGAAACTTTACAATAGTAAAAATTTATATTTTTGAAATTTCCAGGGCCTTACATTCCAACCCCCTTACAAAAAGTTTCATCTTCGAAACCTAAATGATTAAATGAGGATACTTAGACCGCATTATATCCTCAAGCTCCCATGTAGCTTCGTCTTCTGAGTGACAACTCCACTGTACTTTAACTAGGGAAATGGTTTTGTTTCTTAATTGCTTCTCTCTCCTATCTAGGATGTGGACTAGTTGCTCAATATATTATAGATTTTCACTCAACTATACCTCATCTGGTGCCAAAACATGAGAAGGATCTACTTCATATCTCCGTAGTGATGACACATGAAACACATCATGGATTCCACTCAATGAAGGTGGTAATGTAATGCGATAAGCCACTTTACCAATCCGTTCCAATATCTAATATGGCCCAACATATCTACGGCTTAGCTTGCCCTTGGTGCCAAATCGCACCACACCTCTCATAGGTGACACTTTAAGAAAGACCCAATCTCCTACTTGAAACTCTAGGTCCTGCCGATATGTATCTGCATAACTCTTCTGGCGAGACTGGATAACTCAGATCTTGTCCTTGAACTGGGCTATTTTTTCAATTGTATCTACAATTATCTACGGCCCTACAATAGCAGTCTCCCCCACTTCTGACCAGTATAGAGGTGCTCAACACTTACGCCTATATAATGCCTCAAAAGGAGCCATGCCAATGCTGAAGTGATAGCTATTATTGTAGGCAAACTCCACCAAAATAAGATACTGGCACCAAGATTTGCTCCATTCGAGGACACAAGTTCTCAACATGTCCTCTATCTATTGGTTCACTCTCTCAGTCTACCCATTAGTTTGGGGGTGATATGTACTGCTGAAATCCAAACATGTACCCATAGCCTTATGCAGAGTTGTCTAAAACTAAGATGTAAACACTGATTCACGGCTAGAAATAATGACCTTAGGCACACCATGTAGTCTCATTATCTCCTTTTGATAAATCCATGCATATTTCTCAGCAGTGTAAGTAGTGTGAATGGGAATAAAGTGGGCTACCTTAGTCAACCTGTCTACTATAACCTAGATACTGTCATAACCGGTTATAGTCTTGGGAAGACCTTTAGTAAAATCCATAGTGATATTTATCCATTTCCACTCTGGAATCTCAATTGGCTATAATAACCCACCAAGCCTTTGATGTTCTGCCTTCACCCTTTGGCATACTAGACACCTTGCTACGTATTGAGCCACATCATTTTTCATGCCATGCCACCAATATTGTGACCTCAAATCACAATACCAAAATGGGTGGATGGTATAGGTGACTAGTGTGCCTCCTCTAGTATTTTCTGTATTATGGTAGAACTTCTAGGCGATGCAAGCCGATTCTGGTATCTCAGGATGCCATCAGCACCAATAATATAATCAGGTAATCCACTGCTCTGAGCTCTCTCTCAGTTTCTTAAATTCCTCATTTGTAGTTTCCATCTGGGCAGTCCAAATCTCATCTAGCAAAATGGGCTGAATAGATAACTGACATAACTGTGCCACTAGCCCTGTCATTCCCACATACAACTCCATTTGCCTCATCTCTTCAAATAGCTCATTCCTTTGTATGAGCAAACATGTCATGCTACTACCTGATTTCCCACTTAATGCATCTGATACATCATTTGCCTTGCCTATATGATAATAGATATTCAAATCATAATCTTCTAGCAGCTCAACACATCGCCTCTGTCTCATATTTAGCTCTTTCTGAGTGAATTTAGCTCATAAGTAATAACATTTCCATGCTAGGCACCCTAATCCATGTTTAGATGCATCATTGTATACTACAAATCCACCCCATCTTGTAGGAACTTTCAAAATTGGAGCTTCTACTAGCCTCCTCTTTAATTCTTGGAATACTGCCTCACATTGATCATTCCATTTGAACTGCACTCCCTTACGAGTCAACTATGTAAGAGGTATAGCTATAGTAGAGAATCTCTCAACAAATCGGTGGTAATAACCTAGTTTGCCACAGCTTCAATCTTATGTGGATCTATAGAAATACTAGCTCCTGATATAATATGTCCCAAAAATGCTACACTGTTCATCCAAAAGTCGCATCTCTTTAACTTGGCATATAACTTTTCTTCTCTTATTCATTGCAAAACCAATCCCAGTTGAGTTTCATGCTCCTCTTTACTTTTGGAATTAATCAGGATGTCGTCAATAAATATGATCGCCAAGTGACCTAAATATGGCTTGAACACCCTGTTAATGAGATCCATGAAGACTGTTGGAGCATTGGTTAATTCGAATGGCATTACTAAGAATTCATAGTATCCATACTGGGTTCTGAATGCAGTCTTCGTCATATCTGTCGGCTTAACCTTCTTTTAATGATAGCCTGACTGAAGATCAATCTTTTGAGAACACAGTAGCTAACCTTCTTTTCATGATAGCTTGACTGAAGATCAATCTTTTGAGAACACAGTTGCACCTTGCAACTAATCAAGCAATTCATATATACAAGGCAATTAATACTTATTTTTTATTGTCACCTTATTGAGCTCTCAGTAGTCAATGCATAAGCGCAGACCGTTGTCCTTCTTCTTCACAAATAGGATGAGAGCACCCCCAAGGTGACACACTAGGGTAGATAAATCCCTTATCCATCAACTCTTGCAACTGCACCTTCAATTCTGCTAGTTCCACTGGTGCCATTCTGTACTATGCTCTGCATATGAGCTCTACCCCAAGCTAAAGGTCAATACTGAACTGGACTTCATGCTCAGAAGGTAATCAAAATAGTACTCTTGGAATTGCTCAGAAGGTAATTGAAATAGTACTCTTGGAAACACATCTGGAAAGTTTCTCACAACTGAGATATCCTTAATTGATTTGTGCTCATAGTGCACATCTATGGTTGAAATCAAATAAGCTTCATGCCCCTTTCGCATTAAACTGAGACCTGTGATAGCAGAAATTAGCTTGGGAGCTTCTCTTGTAGATGAACTCTGAAAAGTGATATCTATCTCATCAAGAGTCTTCAAGATCACCTGTTTGTTCTTGCAATCTAGCTTAACTTCATGCTTAGCCAGCCAATCCATCCCTAATATAATATCTAATACTTCCATGTTTAATACTATCTAATCATCATAGAAACATCTATTTTCAATTACTATGGGAATGTTATAACATTTTTCTGAGGCCGTACTAACTGCTTTTAGTGGTGTGGAGACCTCTACCAATTAATGCATGGGATGTGTAGACAAGCCAGCTTTATGAACAAATGTAATGAATACAAAAGACTATGAAGCATCGAGATCAAATAAGACATACGACATATGGTTGCAAACGAGGAGATTACATGTAACTACATGATCCATTACCTATGCCTCTTGCACTGTGGTGGCTTGTACAACTGCCTTAGTTTGGGGTCTCTATTCTACAAACTGCCTCCCTGGCAGTACATATGTCCCACAACCTCGACCTCTCATCTGTGGGCCACCATGCTCAGGCTGGGGAGGTGCCCTAAAAGCTACACTCTTACTCTTCCCTTGAAGAGTGAGATAATGCAGTCTAATGTGGCCTGGCACACTACACTTATAACAAACAATCAGTCTCCTCTACTCTGCTCCCCATGGCTGGTTGGCTGTCTGGCTTGGCTCTCTAGACTAAGTAGGGGTCTGCCTAGTAGGTTTCCTTCCCTCTCTCTTCAAAGCAGGACAATACAACCGGAAATATCCAAGCTGGTCACAATGATGACATGTCCTCTTAGAGGTGACTCCACTGCTTTGCTCAGTTCGAAGCTTCTTTCTCTACCCTGAATCACTAGTCTTGGTGCATCACCTCTCTTGGAATTTTTGGCGCTCTTCTTCTTCCCTCTCTACTATTCTGTCCTATTCTAGGATATCCTCATATCTAGTCAACATAGAGAGGGTCACGTTATGCTCCATCGTAGACCCTCCTGAAATTTCTAGGCTGCCTCTGCGGAGTCTACTTGGGCCCATGGTGCGAA
Source organism: Pouteria campechiana (assembly GCA_036873735.1). Classification (NCBI taxonomy): domain Eukaryota; kingdom Viridiplantae; phylum Streptophyta; class Magnoliopsida; order Ericales; family Sapotaceae; genus Pouteria; species Pouteria campechiana. The sequence goes on from JAYJMB010002784.1 coordinate 50,051, forward strand.
TCGGGCTAAGGAGCAGAACTTCTCATCATATTCTACCAGAAGTCTCCTCCCCTGTACTAGTGTCATGAACTCAATCATCTATTTTGCTCTCTCACTAGCAGGTACATAATGGCGGAAGAGTCTTATCTCTAAACTCTTCCCATGTCAAACCAGCTCCTGCAGCTAGTAAGGTCGCCCTCTCCATCTTCCTCCAGTGTTCGGCCTTGCCTTCTAGCTAGTAGATAGCATACCACACCTTTTGCTCCTCTGGACACTGCATATAGGTGAACACCTACTTCATCCCGGAGATCCAATCGTCCATGACCCTATAGTTGCTTTAGCCTCTAAATACTGGAGGCTTCATATTGTGGAAGGCCTTCATGTTTAGCCCTGGACCTGGGTGCGTCTGTAAATTCTAGCTTACTTCCACTATCGACTTTGGCACATGGGTCGGCCTCTCAGCGGGTCCAACAATATGAGTAGGCTCATCTACCGGTCTTCGCCAAGCCTGTATGAAGTCCTGCACTACTTGGGTGAGGTTGGCTACCATTACCATCATGGCAGCAAACTCTGGTCCGGCTCCTAGTACTATACCACCGGCCCCTACCACCTCTTGTACGGTCTCTAGCTGCTGACTCACCTTAGGTTCCAGAATAACCTCTTCTTCCACCTCATTAGAGGCTGGCCTCGAGCCATTGCCTCTAGCAGGTTGGCTCTACTCTCTCTGATCATCTCTAATCACCACACCTGTGTATCGGGATTGAGTAGTTCACCTTGGTGACTCCTTCTCCACCATGGGTGCTTTGCCCTTATCCACTTGCCTCTTGGGTGTCATTACTACACAATATCACATTCTCAGGTCATATATCTACATAATATTATATTTCTAAGTCATACACTTGCATAATCATACTTCCTCAAGTTCAATGACTCAGAATGAAATGTTCATGTTTACGGGCTAAACTAACGCTCCTTGATGTTTCTAAAATATATTAATATAACCTAAGCATGTCATTACTTAATGATTTGATAGTTATACTTCACACTTACACCACCTTGGGTGCAATAGGCTCTGATACCACCTGTAATGCCCCTCCTCCCTAGAGCATTACTAGTGGTAAATTCAAAGAAAATTATGGTAGAGTATCCCCTGATTTACCACTATTATCCTATATACAACATGCAAAACCATAATAATTATATAACAAATACCCTCAAATATGCAAATATAATATGGCCATGTCTAGGCCCTACCATTTTTTACATAAATTATATAACTGTCACCTCCAAAACAGACATCACCAAAACACCCATAGACCAAGATTGGGGTACATTGTACCCTAGCAGTCAAATCATATAGACCCATGTCATAAAATGAAATGCTTTAAAACTAAGTAATGATACATGTCTAATATACATCCAAAATCCATCCAATAATATACATCATCATACATTATGAAAAGGAGTAAAGCCTCTACTGGTGTCAAGCCCTATCCCCATCATGAGACTCAACACCCTGTTGGGATCCATCCTCTAACCTTTCAGCTAAAAATTTAAATAAAAGTGTGAGTCTGGGCAAAACTCAGTAAGCAGGTAAGAGGAAAAACATGACTATAAATAATGTAATAAACAACGGCAAATAAAGTAGTAAACAATGGTGCAAACAGGCAAAACATGTCATGCCATATGTAGGATGACATAGTTAGTAAGTGACTAAGTTCATTAAGATTTTAATGTTAACATCTCACTAATTATTTCATACACATACTCATAACGATATCGTATACATAATTAACTGGTCAATACCAACTCAAATACCGATACGTCATACTGCCCTTTTTTATCTACAAATTCATGATTATCTCTTATACTAGTATACTGCTCCACCATCATCCACACACTCCTCCTTGAGAGTTACATAAACCAAAATACTACTCTTTCACTCTTGAGCGCGTTAAGTCCATCCTAGCACTCTTGGTTAGAAGCCTATCGGGCCCACACAGCCATAATACTCTATCCAGTGGCACCCTGTCCTCATCACCCCATATCCATTATAATATATATATATATATGTGTGTGTGTGTGTGTGTGTGTGTGCTACACTGGGCTCTACGCCAATTAGGCACCAAAACTGAAATTTCTTTGCACTCCCAAGGGCGTAGAATACATGTACATAATTTCTAAAATAAAATTATTATTTACTAGTTTATAAACATCCAATTGACCTAAAAATATTTTTATAGATTTCCAATAATATGAAAAATATTCAATCCAACTTTCAAAATAATGTAAATTGATCAATTTAAAATTAAAATATCAAAATATAAAGAAAAAATGTTAGACAAAATTTTGCATCTATTTAGCCCCTCAAAATTTTTATGTGAATTCCACATAATATATTAGAATTTTAGTAAAAAATTTAGACTAAATTAATTCAAATTTTTAAGATTAAAAATAAAGCAAAAGTTTAAAAGGGTGGGACGCTATCAGCATCTCATTTTCAGGGTATTTAATGTTCATATTTTTTTGAGGGGTCAAATGCTAGAATTTATTCATTAAATTTATATGATAGTGTTCCATTATATATATTTTTTTAACCCCTTATTTTTATTATTTATATTTTTGCAAATAACATCACTAAATTGGGTTGTAATCAACCTCAAGAGGGGTACTTGGTAAGGCGTTCTGTCAGTGCATTGTTCATCCAAATTCTATTGTTTTTAATGTAATTTAATTCATGCTAATATAGTACATTAATTATGGTTACATTTTGCAGATAATGCATACTTAAAATCATATAACTCATATACAAAAATTTCAGTTTACAAGTGCCCAAATTGTAATCATTTAAAGAAATCAAATTGAACTTAAAATAACTTAAAACAACTACCTGCTTAGCTTAATTAATTGAGCAATTTGCATAGCCCTCACACTCCAATTTTCACCCTCTAACGAAGCGTTAATTCCCTATTAAAATTTTTAGCAAACCCCCTTGAATTAGGGTTTGAAATTCATTGAAGATAAATCAACTTTTGCATAATACTCTTTTATAAATATCATTACCATTTAAATTAGATTAAGCACTTACCTTAATCTTCAAATTTCTTTAGTTAGTCCCACTGATCATCACCATGTCTGGGTGACTACTACTTCTTGATCTCAAGAGAAATAATATCATATAGCCCACAATTACTTGAATCAACATTTGCTATGGATCACTTGATGCAAAATTGCCTAAAATAGAAAATTGGGATGATGGCGAAAGAGAGTTTATGTTGGCTAGCATGGGTTGGGAGATGAGAACAATGGAAATGGGATGGGCATTGGAAAAATACACTTTTTATATTATTTTTTATTTTGGTAGTCTATGCTCCACCCACTTCTATGCACATTCACTCTCTTGAATTTTGAAAATGCCATCAAATTATCATTTTCTACACATGTGAGTCATACATTTGATATATCATATGCACAAATCAATTTCCCATCTATTATTTCCATAATTTCATCATTTATTTTTTAATTAAATTTGATTAAATTGAAATTTTCCAAAAATTATCGGTAACTCAATTTTTCAGCTTTCTACATGTAATTTTTAGTTTCTCTTCACTATTAATTTTAATTAACATATTTCCTCATCATCCTCACATTAATATGGATATTTTATCTATTTTTATAATTTTTTGATAATAACATTTTTTAAAATTTTAATTTTACAATATGTCACATTAGAAAAATTACCTAGTAAAAATTTTAATTTTTGAAATTTCCAGGGCCTTACAGCCTCACCTTTCATTTGAGCAAAAGTTACTATCTTACTATTTAGTTTTGTAGTTTTAGCTTGAGAATTAAATTTACCAATGAACTTGTTGTAACCTGCATCCCATGTGGTAAGTGACCCCGGAGCCAATGTCATGAACCAGGTTTTTACTGCATCATTCAAGGTGTGGGGAAAATATTTTATGCATAGTTGATCTTTCGCTAGACCCTGCAAAGGAAAATTTTGAATAGTAGAGTTAAGGGATTCTCTGTAGCTACACCATGAAAAGAAGGAAGCATATTAAAGTATATATGTTTCATCTCATAGTAACTGGCATCATTATCTAAAACAATACATCAAGGCGACATTCCAATGGTAAGGCATGCAAAATCCTTCATCAATTGCTTTGCTTGTTGAGCCACCCTATTTTCCATGCTCTCTCCCATTTGTTCTTCTTCCTGGCAATCACAACTCAATAAAAGGAAAGAATATGAAACAACTAAAAATCCTAAATATAATCAAATATAATAAATAAAAAAATTATTAATAAATTAATCAAATTAATTTGGAATCAATTTCCTGGCAACAATGCCAAAAACTTGATGGTCAAATTATAATTCCGCACAAGCGCACAAGTGTACAGCAGTAAAGTGTGCCAAGCAAGGGTCAATCTCACAAAGAACTGTGCAAACTGATTCAATTATACCTAGTTACTGACTAACCTATTCTAAATCTAAAGATGCAATAAAGATTAAAGCAAATCTAATCATAAGGTGAAATAATAGAAAATAATGGTAGTGAATAATATAAAAGAGATTCATAAGTTGCAAGATTCTAGGGATCCAATTTCACCACTCAATAATATCCTATGTTATTGGGATGTTGGATTCAACTCATTATCTAGGGATTCAATTCATTATCTAGGGTTTATTCTATCAAATATATGATTATTATCATTTGGCATTTGGGTTTAAATCAAGTATTTTCTCTCATTTGAATTACCTATAGTGTGTAGTGTATTTGAGGTTGAAAACTAATGAAGATAAGAAGAACTTAATTAAAACAAGTTAAATAGTTTAACATATGGCATCTACCATAACCGTCTACTCATTCATTCAAGAGAGCATAGTAAATGGTTTAGCATATGGCGTCTATCTTTATTGCATGCTCAAATATAATCAAGCTAACTCACATAATTGATGATTAGGCAATTAGATAAATTAGATGATTGCATTTAACATAATGAATAAAAATTGAATTGATAAATCAACTATCCATGTTAAAAAAGAATATCAAGGAGGGCTACATCATTTTCCTAGAGAAAGAAATTTAGTTCATTCTCCACATAAATTCCTCAAATTAGTTTGTGAATAAAATATGCAATTATTGAAAATATCATGTTTTTATACATAAAGTCTATCCATCAGAAGCAGTTTTAGTATTTTTATCATAAATTTCTCATATGATGTCCAAATCATATTATTCTTGATTCAATGGAAATATAATTTCAATATCTATATCTTTGACATGAAGAATTTCCCTAAATCATCATTCACATCTGCCAAAAACTATCTTAAAGTAACACCTATTAACACACATCACATTCAAAAAATCTCTAGAGATAGCTATAGTACTTCCTCATACTAACTTTGACTTATTTGATTATTGATTTTTTAGTCAGATAATTTCAAGGGATATAATTTTTATCTTGGACATTTTTTCCAAATCAGCCTATATATATAGTTAACATACTATCTAGCTTGATTTTGATGATGAACATTATTAACCAAGTATATTATGATGATGAGCAAAGACATGAGTCAAACATTAAAGTACTAACAATCAATTCTTAAGTATGTTGCAAAAATATTAACTCATACTTAACTTGAGAATAATCTTCATCATAATAAAAGGAAGAAACAAAGTAAATGCTCTTTAAAAATAAGTATATAAATTTTATATATACTTATAACAAGAAAATAGAAAATTTGAAGTCTTGAAGACAAGCGTCGGAGAAAATTGAAACATCTTCGGAGTCATCATAATGCACTTTGGAGTAAATTAGAATGTTTCAGAGTCATCACAGCGAACTTCGGAGTAAACAAACAAAGCTTCGGAATCATCATGATATGGTTCAAAGATAACCAAAACAAGCATCAGAGTCTTGACAGCATGCTTCAGAGTGAATTCAAAAGCTTTGGAGTTTTTACGGCGTGCTTCAGAGTTGTCATAAGCACACTTCCGAGTAAGCAGGGAAGCTTTGGATTCATCATAGTAAGCTTTAGAATCGTTATAATATGCTTCGAAGTCATCATGAAAGCTTTAGAGTTATCATAGTAAACTTCAAAATCAACAAGAGACATTTTAGAGTTTATCATGCAAGTTTCAGAGTTATGAATATGTAATTAGGAGTTAATGAGTCACTTTTGGAGTAACTAAAACTTGCTTCGGAATTTATCAAACCTACTTTAGAGTCAGCAAGTAAGCTTTGGAGTCATTAAAAAATACTTCAGAATTCACCTTTCTGAAGCATTAAAATTTCAAAAAATCTAAACTTCTCTCTATAAAGGTCTGTTGCAATTAAAAAAAGGGTTATTGTCATTTTGAAAAATCTAAAGTAAACTAATCAGAGCATCTAAAATGGAGTAAGAACCCAGGAAGGGCTTAACCACTATAAAAATCTTATGCTAGGTATTGTGTAATTTATTCTATTTATTCATTCAGCACTTGATCATTTGATTTGGCCAAAAGTTTTAAAAGCTCAATCCCCCCCCCTCTTGAGCTACCATTGTGCAAAGGACCAACAAGTGGTATTAGAGCAGGCTTCACTAGTTAAGTTTTGATCACCAGGATATTAGCTTGTGAAGAGATTCATATGGCCGGTATGTTCCACAATACATCTGCTAAAGGACAATCTACTTCCAGACCCCCTTTATTTGATGAAACTAATTATGGGTATTGAAAAATTAGAATGCAAAATTTCTTGAACCAATCGTGGCTTGTAGTAAAAAATGGAAAGAATGTCACTAACACTGAAGACAAATACACTCTAGAAGATATACAAGTAGTAAAACATGATGCTAAGGCAAAGAACTGCCTCTACTATGTATTAACTTCTTTTGATTTCAAAAAGATTTTTGCATATAATCCAGCTAAGGAAATCTAGGATAAATGTAAGGTAGCACATGAAGGTATAAATCAAGTAAAAGAAACTAAAATAAATCTTCTAGTGCAGGAATATGAAGCCTTCTCTATGAAGGAATAAGAAAACATTTCTAAAATGTTTGGTAGATTTTAGAAAATCACCAATAGCTTAAAAAACTTAGGAGAAAAATATGAAGAGTCCAAGCCAGTAAAGAAAATCTTGAGATCATTACCTAGATGCTAGATGCCCAAAGTAACTACATACAAGAAGCAAAAGATCTAACAAAGGTGCTAGCAGAAGAACTTATGGGAACACTCATGACCCATGAGGTCCTAATGAAACAAAAAGCTCCAGATGAATTCAAAGGCAAGAAAACAATAGCTTTAAAAGTAGAATCTAAAAATGAAGAATCTTCAGAAGAAGCCTTAAGTAGTGAAGATGATGAGGATATGGCAATGAAGATTTAGAAATATGCTCAAGAAGAAAAGATTTGGAAACAATTCTAAGAATTCAAAAGCAAAGATAAGAAAAAGAAAGTTCTAATATATTACAACTGCAGCAAGCCTAGGCATATGAAGTTTCACTGCCCAGAACCAAATAAAAAGCAAGGAGACAAGGAGAAAAGGTATAACTCTTACTTTGACAAAAAGAATATTTCTAATAGCAAGAAATTTAGCAAAAAAAAAGAAAGCTATGGCTACATGGGAAATGCCGAAAAACATGATGTAAGAAATCTCGAGTAAGAAGAAGAAGAAAATGAAGCTCAATTCAGCTCACTCAACTCCAAAGAAAAGGATCAAGAAGAGCATCATATAAGAATAAGCTTTATGGTCATCCACAATAATGAGGTAAACTGGAAACCCAAAACCTCTGATATTGAAGAATTATTAGAAGAACTATATTTAGATTTCAAAACATTAAAAGTTAAACACAAGGAAACTAAAAATGAACTTGAAAGAACAATTAATAAATGCTCCAAATTAAAATAAGAAAATACATTACTCAAAACTGATCAGCATATAAATATAGAACTTGAGCAAATTAAAGTAGAAAATCATGCTCTTAGGACCATTGCCTTATTTAAACTTAAAAGAAAGAAAGATATAGCAAACTAAAGATAGAAAAATCACAAAAGAAAATCAAAACTCAAACTAAATATGTTTTGGATTTCTAAAATAGTTGCAAAAATTGTAAATGCAACTATATATCTAGAAAACAGATTAGTAGCATCTAAACAATAATGGGTGCCAAAATATTCTACTACTAATCTACTTGGATCCATTCCTAAATGGGTACCAAAAGTTATAGCTTAATTTCATTACTGTAGGTGTGTTTAAGAGTCACAAAGAATAGCAAGTGGTACATTGATAGTGGTTGCTCAAGACACATGACAGTGTTGTTCACAGAACTTAAAGCTAAAAATGGAGGAACAATTACCTTTGGGGATAATGGAAAAGGTAGAGTGGTTATAATTGGTAAAATTGGCCAACCTCCCTCTATTACAATTTCAAATGTTTTACTAGTAAAAGGATTAAAAGATGATCTTTTGAGTGTAAGTCAATTTTGTGATAATGGTTACAAAGTTGTGTTTGAATCTCATACTTATTCAATATTAGATAGTTCAAATTCAATTGTAATACTTGGAAAGAGACATAGAAATGTAAATTTGGTGGATTTATATGATATCTAAGTCAAATGTCCTCTTGTAAATGACAATGAACCCATGTTGTGGCATAGAAGGCTAGGACATGCCAACAAAAATCTGATTGAAAGATTATATAATAAAGATCTAGTT
>JAYJMB010002785.1:0-14880 GCA_036873735.1 Pouteria campechiana
TATATATATATTCGAGTTGAGTGTTTGGGTTAGCTCTAACACTAAGCCAACCCAATATCTAAATTGGGTTGGGTTTAACCCAAATTTCCAACCCAACTTTTCAAATGGATCAACCCTAAGCCAGTTGACCAGTTTGAACCCAACCCACTTACACCCCAAGAAACACCCACGCATCCTCATGATTGTCATAATCTTTCACCCATTTAAGTGGGGTCAGCTACACTGTCCCATCTAATTTACCACTCTATCATCTCAACATCCTCTCATTTTATGTGTATCTCTGTATCTCGTTTTTGAACTACACAGGATTCTACCCATAAAACATAACCAGTTTTATATCTGTCTTCTAAAGGTTCTCTTTTAATTTAATTGGTATTTAGCATTCACATGAAATTCTGAAAGGACAACGCGGTTTCTTTCACCAAGCTTGATTTCTCTGGATAATTTATCATTTTTTAAAAACTTTCTTGAACTATTAATCCAACCATGCATGCTATTTTTAAAATTTGTATATGCTATAAAGTGCTACCAAAGCCACTGGAGTGTCAAAATATGATGTTCCTCGCTGACTGAAGGGCCGGTCCTCCTATATTTGAATGTGGAAGAATCCTCCACCAATCATAAAATACTGTGAAGTTTAGCACTCAGTACTCTGCATTCTTCGAGCATCGGAACAACTGAGCCTAGTGCTAATGAGAAGGCCTCGCAAGAAAGAGCAAACATGTATGGGCAGCCAGCTTGCAGCTCCACGAGCTACCTTCTAGCTCAGCTTCAGTCTAATTGGGTTCGGCTCTAGTTAAAACCCACCAACCAATACTATTAAAGCACTGAAACAAATGGGCTATCTGATACCACCTCCTATCTGAAATTACTTCCTACGAACCAAACGAAACCTACAGGCAGAGATGCAAATGACATGCACGTCTTAAACAAGCTCAGATCAGTAGGCCAAGAGCTCCTGAACTGAGGGGAGCATCCCTTGATCCATTTGGAGTGTGGAGCGCTTGGCTCTCTTGGATCATCATAGGAACTCTCACTTTGAGAGACTCCTGCTCTCGTTTTGTCTCTCGGGCGGAAAACTTCACTTTTTACAAAGATTTCAACCCCCCACAAGACAAAACGTCCGTCGCAGTCATAGACTAGCATGATCACCTACTGCATGTTGGCGTCAAAACCTACTTCTAGGACATCTGTTCTCCTAGAGCTTGGAATTTCAAAATAAAACATGGCCTGCCTGTCTCCCAAAACATGCTAGTGGTGACAGAGAGAAGTGTAGACGGCGACCAACAATCAACATGGTTTCGAGGCCAGCATCCAGATTTGTCCCCGTTGGCGTTTTCCCGACAAAAGCGCCATGATCAATGGGAATAACAACCTCTTTGACATAAACTTAGTGTGAGTAGAAGTCTCCCTTTGCGTAAAAGCTTAGAGTATATCTGGATTGTATACGTTAGAAAAGGCCTTCTGGAGTGGTTAATCATTTTAGGGCAGAGCCAGCTTCAGATCTAAAGCCTATTTTGTTTCTGTTATGTCCTTCGTTTCTATTATATTCAGGTGGGTTTACCATATGTTAGATAAACCATCTTCGACCATGGGCATGGCTGTTTCCTTTTCTGATCAAACACTGAGCAAACTGCTATTGTGGATTTGGGTTTTTAGTTTTAAGCACCAGCTCAATAGGATGGAAGGCAACGTTTGTTTATGAGCAAGTGGAATTCACTTTGAGGAAAGTATCAATTCAATTTCCAATGGAATATGCGATATTCAGAAAACTTGTTCCTCTTTTTGCTTTCAGCTGCGTTTGGCTGTGTCTTTGTACTAGAGATCAAACTATATTCCATTCGGCTCTAAGAATCCGTTTGGATGTAAAATTCCCAAAAGAGCCCCCCCCCATTCTTCATTCCAGGGTAGCCCATGAAAGCTATTAGCCTCCTAAAGCTCCATTCCTCAATCTTTCTCGAATTCCTTCCAAACCCAACTTGCACGCAACCTAAAATCACGGGGATGAGCCAGGTACAGCCGATTGTACCTGCAGAGTCTAGCCCCAAGTAGGGTGAGCGGCAACCCTAACCGAATCACCTGGCCTGCCCTAAAATCTATGACACGATTCCATTGCATGTCACATTCAAAGTATTGTAACACATTTTTATTCATTTCCGAGTCAGCCAAAAGTCTTGCTTCTGGAACCTCACATGTTCCTTAGAAAATCAATCAATCTCTGCCATAGGTCGCTATCGCTTCCCCATCACTCCGATGAAGTCTCCCTATCGAGACAGCCGTTATACACGTGTGCATGGATCTTACCTATATGTTAATCTTTCGACAGATGCTACATTGATTTCATCAGGTGTCAGAGAGAGAGAACACATCCCATTCAATTGATAATTTGTCTGTAATTAGATATATAGTGGGTGTTAAGAAGCTTAGCTAACTCTACCTATCTATCAAGAGCAAATAGCTGAGCACAAATAAGCTTCCTTGGAAAACCACGTGTCTGTCTTGTACAATGGCTCCTAGTCTTGTTCTAATCTGTTCTTTTTTTTTTTTTTTTGTTTCTTTTCTAAGGATGCAAGCAAAATAGAACTATATATAAACCATTTACGTTTAAATGACAGCTCCAACAGCACCATCTAATCTTTGGAAAATGACATATGGAAAACAGCTTGGAGTTGGTATTTTGGCATTGAACTGCCATGTGATTTCTAAATTTCCCAAGGCTCCGATTCTGCTTATTCCATTCACCAATAAAATGCCCATTTATCATATGATTAGGACGGTCCAACAAAACCAATCTTTCAAAAGTAGCGAATATTCAACGACGCACACCATGTATGAGGACCGATGGCTTAGATAATCATCAGCGCATGCCCCGAATGAATAAGAAAGCATCCAGCTGCACCAAATCATGTGCCCCTAGGGGCACTGGACCGGCTTCCCATGCAACATATGTGTAAGGATATAATAATAATAATAATCTTGTTTTGGTACCACTAAAATAAAAAATAATCCATGGTTTGAGGAGGGTACAACTTAACAATGATGAAATCGTTGTCATTCTATGCGCTGGGAAAGCAATATTGCAATTAATTTGATGGAGGAAGGATCTTTCTGAGATTCTATTTTGTATGAATTCTTTACGGGACTGTTGATTTCTACTGGCTGCCCTGTCAACCTCCTCCCGGCAAAGAACGGTTTTGAGCCATCTTCCTCTCATGCAGGTATCCTTTTTCTTGTTCCACGGTAGAGAAGTTGTTGCGGGCACCACTAAAAAATTCGTGTGAGAAGATGGTGACCAGGGTCTTCCACCTTTATGTGTCGGCTGATCAAGACCGTCCAAATCTCTGATCAGATGAATCCTCTAGCTTCCCATGCAACATACGTATAAGAATATTAATTTCGTCCACATGTTCCCTTCTAAATACCCACACACAAACCTCGCAAATGCTTTGCACCATGCCCTCAATTAAGCGATTGGAGTTGGTTACTTGTTGGGACGGTTGGCGTGCCCTTTGTTGGTACAAAAATAAGGTATTGTTTCAATCTTTTTAGTGAAGAAAGGACAAAAGTTGTCTCATTCTATAGTACCATATTTCGATGCGGAAACTACACTGCACTAGAAAAAATAAGAAATCCCAATTTCAACGTGTGTGTTTCAGGCAGGAAATTGATACTTAACGAGTGTAGGATTGCTTAACAGGTGCTCAAATGATTCAAAATGCGCTGCCTAAGCTGGATTGCATGGTACGCTTGTATCTTTGGATGGTTGACATTGGGTGGCAAAAGATTTAAAATGTGAGAAATATTATAATGATCCTATACCTACCTACTATGATTAGGGCATTCAAACATATTAATGTTAAAAATTTTAATATAAAAAAATGTATTGTAGTGCCTCCAAACTTGAAAAGCAAGTATCGACTATGCTTACACCCCTGTAGCATATCATTGGGTTCGGCTCCAATCAGTTGGACCTCAGCACCATGGAATTATCATGTAATAAGCTTTTCTATAATTTTGAATTTATATAAATTAAAAATATGTTAAAATTTTGAATTATTGTACTGATATGTTGTAGATACGATGATAATCATAAGATAAATAATTACACCCATTACAAGTTCCCAGTGGCCGGCCACACATGTGGAGCACTTGCACACGCGCTGTGTAGCCAACCGCAGAGCTTACAAGTTGGTACTAATTAATTAGAGACGATTCTACTAAAGCAGGAATGAAGACATACCATGCAAATCTCCATACGTCGGCAGATCTAAATACGGTTTTTTTTTTTTTAAAAAAAAGAATTGTTTTAAATGGTGGTGATTTGATTAGGTGAGGTGCGCTTTCTCTGCCACACATAGTCAAACGTATTAGGCCCAAACGAACTACTCTACCAAATTCCTCAAAATTCCCAACAATTCAAAACCACCTTCGCAATCTCACGCGCGTGCAGGTGGCACGTGCTAGAAAGACCGTTCGTGCATCATCCGAACCTTCCCTCTTGCTGGAAATCAAGATTAAATCTCATAAGCCGAGACGAAGGAGGTAGGACAAAATTCAAAGGAGTGAAACACTCAGCCAAGGTGATTAATCCTTTGTTTCCATCCGCATTTTTTTTTTTAGACATACTAAGATATTTTATCAATAATTTCATATGAGAAATACTTATTTTGAATAAAGTCTAGTGTAAAGCCATACCTTTTGAAAAATATAAAAACGTGTGCACATTTTAAAATTGACTTCAATTTATTTACTTAAAATATCAAAGCATTATAAAATTTAATTTAATTGTTATTTTAAATAGGATAAACCTTTTAAAAGATTTGGATGCTTGATTAACAGTGCAAGAATCCCTTTAAAAATAAAATAATAAAATTAGGTTAATATTTACTTCTAAATAATTCAATTTCGTGGCCGATATGAATCCATATGAATATTTAATTAAAATAATTTTTAGATTCTGAATTGAAAGAATAATGATAAGATTAATATTCCCTCAAATTTCTTATAATCTCGAAGATAGGCCCAAATAAAATTTCATCATAGAAGTATTTTTAATTTTGAATATGCCTAACTTTATTAAAAATAGCAACTATGCCTATATATTTTAAAAGATTATTTATTTTTAATAAAAATAGCAAATATATCATGTTAAATCAGGTGTTATTTCATTTCAAGTATTTTCAAAGCAACCCAGACATGACATGTCGTTTAAAGCAATGGTGAAAGTAGCAGAGTCTGCACAGACGAGCACAGATAAATAGCATTTGGATTTTGACAAATATAAAATGAGTTCCTGACGTGCATAAGCGTATCTATTCTTTTCAAAAAAGTATAGATATAGACAAAATTATTGGCAAAATATGTGAAAAGGGCCTATTTTCTATAACACTTTGCACTGAGATGTCAGATGTAACACACTTGGGTGAGTATAGATTGGCAGACACCCGAGCCCCAGCCACTGATAATAACCCCCTTCTTTCCATCTATTCTTGGTTCACACAAGTAGCCGGTTTGGCCCACTTTTTTTTGATGGATACACTAATTTTTAGCACAAAAAGAAATGAAACATACACCAAAATTGAAAGAAGCGGGCTAATCAATGCATCATAGTCAGGAAAGGTGCAGGTGTTGTTGCTATTTTCTAAACATCCCCCCGTTTAGGAAATAGCCTGCCTGTGCTTGGGTTCAACTGATCTGCTACAAAGGACGTCGTGATACTCAGATTGTCGAAGTGGGTCCCACGAATCGCATGGAGATCGCTGATACTGCGAAGGGGGTTGACGGGGAATTGAAATTCGATGGATGGCCTACGGCGGCCACGAGTTTGTCGTGGAAAAATAGGCCAACAATCGTAGGGACATACGCCACATCTTACGTGCAAGCGAAGGAAAAATCATCGCATTCGTATTGTGGGACCCACTCCCGCGTATCGATTGGGATTCTCCCGCGTAGGAATCGCATAACATGCCATGCTTGCGCTCGCCTCATCTACCGGGGAAATAGTCGATTTTACAGGGCTGTCAAGCTGATGGCTCCATACAGAAGTGGTACCCACCATCGGAAATGATCGAGCAGCAAATATCTTATTGTATAGACCATCTAAACTGTTAAATATGTATATTTTAAGTAAATACATAAATAATTAAACTTTCTGGTCCAATTTGCGAACTTGCTTGACCATAGTTCCTAAGTAACTCATTTTACAAATTGGGTTACATTCAGCCCAATGTTTTCAACATTTTGATAGACCCTAACCTTATTCAAATCGGCATGGTGAGCCTACTCATCTTTGTTTTGAGTAGTTGATTTGATTGATGGCTGAGGAAGAGACGCCCGACAACCATACGCACGAGATGAGATCAGCCAAGACACACCCGGCGAATATGGATTTACCCAAATACGTCGAAATCGTAGGACCCATTTCCTGGGCGAAGCATGACACAAAATCATTTTCAGCGGATACTTTCTATTCCTCTCCCGTTTTAATTTATAACCGTTAGTTTCCGAGTCGCTCGGCCGGCGCATCATTTCGATGGTGCCCCGCTCATCACGTGCACGGCATTTGTGAGAGAGAAATGTTCAGTGGTAAGTGCACGAGAAATAATAAATGAGTAAATGAAAATAATGTATATTTATTCTACCCACAATAATATTTTTTATTTTACTTTTTATCTATTTTTATTTTATTCACTTTATAAATAAATATAATTTATATTTTTTAATTATATTTTCTCTATTTATTTTTAGCTGTCCAATTGATTATCACCCCTGCTTCCAAGTAAACATTTGCCATTGTACTAGTAGGATCATACGAATCTTAGAACTATTGGTATAACAGGATCATGGGAGCTACGCGAAAGTAAGTCGGAAGAAGTCAAGTACAACTTATAAATGTGTATGCAGGTAGGTGCACGTGAAGATTTGCATGCCCCTCAGAGCACCGCGCCATTTCCTCTTTGCCGAACGGCATGATATTTACGTCCCGACTTCTCCGCACCAAAGCCTTTCAGCTTTTTACGACTTTTGGTGCAAATATCGTACGAACGCTTGCGCCAAAAGGAAAGGGCTGTTTGTTAAACCAGTGGGGGATGAAATCAGTCTTCTTGTATTCCTGTATGATACAGAGCTAGAGTTCGTTGCATCTCGCGATTCACGTGGAAGACACCTACAGTCTTAGCCCTTCCTTCATCAAGCTGTAAAACTATATCTATATCGACGGTCTAGATTCAATCTGGAGGCAGTAACCAAAATGTTCGTAACGATATGCATCGCAGCATTGCGTCACAAGATGAACGGTCCTGATCCTGTGCCTGAACTTTGGGGGCAATGCACTGAGTGAGATCGTATTCAGCCTCCGGTTGTTTCCGTAATGCGAATTCGCCGCCCATCCGCTAAACGTGATCTCCTGCGATTGTGGGCTGTTGTTAATTTCTTCATGTGGGGTCCACGTTGAGTGGTCCAATCGGGCAAGACGCCACGAAGCATTCGGTGCGTTAAAAAACAGAAATTCCAAAGGTGTAAGTCCTCAATCTCTTGGTCGCTAAGGCTCCTTTTGGATGTTATATTAACAATACCCTCGTATCGTTAATTTTTTTAGTTTGATGCCATATCTTAGTTATCATAATAATTTTATTTTTTTATTATTTATATTTTTAATTATTATTTTTTTATTTTTACTAAAATACCTATGCTATCACCTGCTACATTTTTCTAATATACTTTATCCTTTTCTAATGTTTTCTTTAAAAGAATTTTATATATTTATTTATATTATAAATAATTAATAATTAAAAATAATTCAACCCTTTATTTTTATTTAACACTACTTATTTATTTAATAATCTAAAAACTATTTAAATAAAACACTTAGGCAGGCTCAAATTTAACTATGTTTGAGATTGAATATTCATCATTCAAAATTTTTCATTTCGTATAAGACCCATAAAAATATAATAATATATTTATACTTTTGAAAGCTTTCATCTTATGTTAGTTAATTATTCTACAAATTTTAGAGATATTCCAATAAGTGCATTGATTGATATAAGTAATTTTTATATTTTATGCATAATTTTATATATTTTTAAATAATGTGGCCCATATAGCCTCTAATCAAAATAATTTTATACATTTTAATTAAAATGATAATGCTAAGTATGATAGTTATATCATATTTTATTTAATCATCTTGAATTGACTTAAACATAGATGAGCTCCATTGAAATTTCAAAGCCTTTTAACCATTTCTAATATATAACTTTAAAAATTTTTCCTTAAATATTTGAGTGATATTTGTTGGCATGTCTACACCTTTTAACCACACTTATAATTTTATCAATGTTTTTTCAATATTTATAAAAATATAATAGTTTATCAAAATGTATTTAAAAATGTTGAAAATCATTATTTTTATAATTTAATAAATGGCTTGTATAATTATTGTATAATTTTAGAAAAGCTGTTGCTATAGAGTGGAATAATTGTCCTTTAAGAATATAAATCACATACAGTTGGATTAAAAACATTTTTCAAGAACTAATAATTTTAATATTTTTAAAAATACTTTGATAGAACCGTAGTTGAAAGTCAAAAGTATATGTATGTCTGCCAATAACCTAATGTATACGGGAGTCATTGATAATATTTTGATCACATGCTCATCACTTGTCCAAGTACTACATATATATATATAGTATGCAAATCGAAATCATCGATTTTATTTGTTATTATTTATTTAATAAAAAGGTTTAAATTAGAAATTTAGGTGGGCCAACTATAAGATGAGAATTTTAACATATGCATATTCGGCTATTAGTTTAACGGACCTCCTATATATTTTATAAATTATTATATTATTAATTAAATATATTGTAAAAATAAAATAGATGCATTAAGTTCTATAAAAAAACAGCAAGATAAAGGCGCACTTGAACCGGTTCCACCGCCAAAGTGGAGCTGATTCGAAGTGATAGCCTAAATTTATTTATTTATTTATTTCTGTCGTCGTATCCTTTCACCATCAATCACCCTTTCACTTCCCCAGGCCGAAATGCCCACTTTCCCTTCCTAGGAATCATTTGGAGATCACCATCCTATTCAAAATTGTCCTCGCGTAAATGATGAGACAGAACAGTCAAGATGGCATGTCGATGTTTTGAAAGTTCGTGTCTTGATAGCCACAAACTCCTAAGATTTCCAACATGAGAATTTTGGGATTGGGCTACTGAAATTTCATGATCGATGGGTGATGAGGCTCGAGTTTTAGCTGGTCAAGTGATGATTGGTTTAGGCAGCATGGGTTACTTTGGAGGCATGGGGATGATGGCACTTGAGAAATTTACCGAAAAGAGAACATCCCAATTTTCTAAAGCCATCATGCACGCACGGCTGCATTGTTCAAGCAATTCTTGGAATGTATTGATTTTCTGACCATTATTATTATTATTATTTTTTATTATCTTTTGGAACGAATTATACAATTTAATGGTTTGCTATAACCTTTGAATTGTGCAATTCGGGATTATGGGTGACCGAAATTCAATTGAATCCAATTTGAAAAGTTGATTAGCTAATACAGGCCCTTTTACATATATTTGTTCTTATGTTTTTCCATTTTTTTAGATATTATGCTATAAATTCGGAATTCGTATAGTGTCAAGTTTCGAATAACACGTACAGAATTGCTATATTTCCCTGAAATGCAAATTGGAAAAGACACGTCTGAGTGAGATGAATAGCTGTAGTTATCTACGAAGATTATGAATAGAGATGTCCAAACCCCCGGCAAGAGCATGTTCCAATGAAGCTACATCTTGTGCATTTAAGAGGGCAATCCTATCATTTCACTCATGGTTTGAAGGATGATACGTCATTTCGCTATCGATTGTGACGATACAGACCTCACAGGACCATGTGATCCAATTTTCAAAATCATGCAACTCGAAGCACGAAATGCCAAAAGCCCATTTTTCAATTGGCAAGATGATCTGGCTTAAAAAAAAAAATTTAAGCCTCGCATGGGTCAATTGGTCTTTGAATTGACAAGCTAAACTGGTGGAAACTAAACTACATAACTCCAGCCTAATTGTACCAGTCCATAATTCTTAGATTAAATAAACTAATTTTACGTAGGCTGATGCTGCCATGGGTTATTTTATGCCTACTATGTGCCTCCTTAGCCAGGTGTTTTGGGAGTTCCAAAGCACTTTTTAGCCCCAAAATACGTAAAGCATCCATTCGGATGGAAAGAAAAAAGACGCTTTATACGCATTGAAGTTCGTAAAAAATTAGTTTTTGACTTTTACATCGAAATCTTTGATTCAAAATTTTTAAAAAAGTTTCTATATATAAAAGTATTTTAATAAAGTAGTTAAATCTCACCACCAAGCCGAACAGACCCTAAGTTATTTTCATGATGAAAGAACTTTTATGTATGAACTTTTGATGGCATTTTACATATATCAATTAAGATTTTGTCCCCAGTCTTAATATAAGTCCAACCCAATCACAATTAACTTGTGAAAGGACTCTTCCAATCCCATCTTTAGACAATGGTGGATTTAAACAACCTATTTTGTAAGGGAATAATGTTCAATGCTTTTAGCATAACTACGCTAAAATTGCTTCATCTTCGGCTCAAGCATATGCATCTATAAAATTTAATTTAGCTATTATCACTTACTTAGATAAGACTTTAAAAAATAATCTCAATTTCATTTTAGAGCTGTGTTATCAAAATTGAACTGGAACATCGGCCAATTAGTGATCGAGTTTGAAAATGAAAATTTTTACTTATAATATTTTTAATAAAATAAAATAATAAATTAAAATTAAATATTATTATAATAAAAAATTTACATAATTAGATTAATATCTTTGGTTTAAATTTTTTAAAATTATATAATATTAATTTTTAATTTTTTTAAATAAAAAATGGTTCATCAAGTTGAATCAACCGGTCAAACACCACCGTCACATTCTTGTAACATTATATGAGAGTGAGCATGCATCCATCCAAATTTTTGTCCTAATTCTAATCAACAAAGCCCTTAGATGAAATAATTTTTGAATGCCTGATAAATAAATCAGATTTAAGCTGTATACATTTTTACTCCATAAATAAAATATTTTCACCACAGTTATGTTTAAAATGTTCCCGTACCATCATTTAACATTTTCCATTTGTCCGTTTGCAATTAAATAAAGTAGGCATGTATTTATACCCGTAAACCAAGCGACCAACCACTTCAACTGTACTCATAGCCGTGTACGTCCACAAGCGAAGAACACTTTAATGGCTTAGACGTGTCCGAATATGAACTCAACGTTTTTCTACGGTGGTGGGACTAGAATTACGGGATAATGAGTTGAATAGCTGGCCTTCAGTGACTGTCAAGACTCAAAGACTCTCCGCGACAGAGTTGAAAAAGTATACGTACAGGTACTGGGAATCTGCTTCTTCGTACCAAATCACTGCTGTCTATCCATTACAGAATGTTAGTATCTAGTAGTTGATACTTACATTGAATGGAAGTCCACTAAACAGCTACTCAGACTTAATTAGGAGCTGCTTTTTTTAAGAAAAAATGTCATTTTCCTTGAAGGGAGAATTTTCTCTCTGATGCAACGTATGCCTAGTCCGACTATGCTGCTTTTATCCATTATTATTTATTTTCACACTAAGAATAGAATTCTATTATTATTTATTTATTTATTATAAAATAATTGATTATTCTATTTTTATTCATTTTATGATTGGCATAATTCTTTTAAATAACTGATGTACTTTTTTTTAAAATTTTCTGACTTTTTGATTAGTTAGAAATAAAAAAATGAAAAGAAAATGATATCACGTCTATATGAAAATATTATAATTATAAAGTAAAAATTAAAATAAAGAAACTTTTATTGAAAAGATAAACAATGGTAGGAGAAAGTAAAACTTTTATGGTGAATATATGTCACATTAAAGAATTTTTTTTTGGAAAAGAAAATTTTCTTTCTTGCCATCCGAATAGCCCCAAAGCAAAATTTTACTTACTCCTAACCAAAAACCCAGAAGAAAATGCGGTTTATTTGGATTCCGATCTCACATTTATTTCATTATCTTAGTCTAACATCACAACAACAAGCAGTTGAAAAATAATGCAAGCAGGTAAAATAATTAAAAAAATAGAGAAAAATAAAAATAAAATAATATGGCGATCTTAAACAGTATATGATTGAATTTTGGGGAAAAGTATTTTTTGGATGAAAAGATATACATAATAATGAAAAAAGATTGAGATAATGTAGTAGAGGTGGCGTTGTAGCTGGACATCAGAGAAAAAGCATAAAAGGTTCCACAAGCCTTAAATTCTATCACATCATTTACAACAAGTAAAGATGTATGATCTGTCTTGTCTAGCAGGATGTTATTTAAATGGAAATCAGAGCATGAGGATGTTGTGCTAATTTCTCGCTGCATCGGAGAGATAAACGCCACAACAATACAATACAGGTGGCCCCTCCACAACTAGCTATTTGGGTCGTCATAATGGAATAATGACGTGGGTATCCAGAAGATCCTACGTAAAATACTACAAGGATAAGTACCAGCGTAAATACTCTAACGCTTAAGTCAGTAAGATATTATTAGAGATGATAGGATGATAGTAAAAGCTTGTATTTCAGGGTACACACCTGAGTATATTTATAGTTAAGCATAGGTATATATCCAGGACGCGTACATAACCTGTACATAAATAAGATAAGGATCCTCACTTAGAGAAGGATCCGTAAAAAGATACGCATCTAAGTTCTGGTTTCATAAGACTACGTAGTAATTAGAAGATGTATCCAGTTAGGACTAGGATCTGACGTGGCGCAGTGTCAGTTGAATATTCAGATATTTGTGTTAGGATTCCCTAATATCAATCCTCCCCCTTAGGAGGACATAGGGGAAGTCAGTCCTCTTAGTCACTTGATACCCAGGGCATGTCCTCAAAGCACCTTTGTTCTTTAGTGTTCGCGTACATTTCTTGTAGAACGTGTTCAACTTCTTATGGGCTCGATCTGTCGGGTGGTTCCGAAAGGCAAGTGGCCCACAACACTTTGACGGATTCATACTTCTGAAGGCCAATTTCGTCGAATAAGAGTGCTTTCGGGAGGTCGTACAATTTTGGCCTAGTTTCACAAATGGGTAGGCACCAACAGATCCAGAAGGATTCAACTTGGCTCAGCTCTAAGGGGCTTTGTGAACATCAGCTCCACAGATGGAATGTAGTGGCGAATTCAAAAGTGGTGTCTTTTCACACATTTTCAACATTTCTTAAATATGTCAGCAGTCGCTTCATGTCCAACTGCTCTCGGTACGAACATGACCCTTCACTCATGTCATCGCCCATGTGTATAAGTCTTTAAATGCGAGGGGACGAGAATGCGGTGTTGGTTTTTAATTTTCACAAAGTCCTAAGCTAACAGTACTGGTTTGCATGGGACCCTAAGCGATTTCACATAGCATCTATAAACGATCGCTGCGACAGCAAAAAATCATTTCCCACTCTTCTGCTCTTCTCATCGTCTTCCTAAGCTTTGCTCTTCATCGTCTCGACTAGTATTGTCTCCTCCCAAGAACCCATTTCTATTTTCAGTTGATTTACTTATCTCCGTATCGATGTCCCTAGAGAAGTCCCATCCTTGCCTTTCCGCTAATGCCATTGAGTCCTTCCAACTCTGCCCGCTGCCTGCAGGCATGAGCTAAATTTTTTCCAAACCAACAAACCTTCCCTGGGACCGCTAGGAAGGCTTCGTCTCCATGTCTTTTGGTTTGATCAAAGCTGGGCTTCACCTAAGTCAGGCAAACTTCATCCTTAATCTTCTTAGAAATTACAATATATCTCTGGGACAGCTAGTCCAGAATTCTTGGTGTTACATCGTGTCTCTCTCTCTCTCTCTCTCTCTCCCCCCACTGGGTTCACAGCCTGGGGGAGATTTCTATATTTTCCTTGGCTATGTTTGCATTTGATATTCGCTCTTAGCAAATGTCCAAACTCTTCCCATTATTTCTACCTCATTCTCCGTCCTTCATAGCGGAAGTTGTTTTAATGAGTTCCAGACTCGGACAATGACTGGAAGAGTCATTGGGCCTAGGTGAAGTCTACTGGGGGCTTCCCCTTTCCTGCCGTTTAGCAAACCTCCCCCAGGCATAGGACCGTCTCTCTTAGTTAGCTAGAGCTGTACAGCCTATACCTTATCAAGTATAGGCTGATGTCCTCGGGTGCCCTGGTGGTGGATGTAGTCACCACTGCCGAGCAATGTTGCCAGGTGAACTTTCCGTGTGACTTCTTGGGTTAGGAAGTCATTATTCCTGACCCTGTTCCTTTGTGAACCGATCTTTCTTCCCTTTTTTCCCAAATTGTGTCCGTCATTCACAGTGAGTATGAGCTCCTGCCTATCATTGTTTTCCTCAGCTCTCGAGAGTTGGCTTCTTTTGCTGCATCGACTCCTGTTGTTGCGCCTGTCTTAGCTCTTGTGGTGCCTTCCTTGGCTCCTCCTGCCACTCTCAATCCTTCTGGCGTGCCAATCCCTTCGATTGAAAGGGCGGGTTCATCAAGGTGTCAGAGGGTTAGGGCCGGCGCAAGGAGGCAGCCTAGTCCTGCTACTCCCTCTTCTTTCAGATCCCTTGAGGAGGGTTCACCGGATCTAGTGCCGTTGAACGTAATACGTTCTCCTAGCGGGGGTCCGTTTATGGTCTCTTCTTCTTCATCTCCTAAGTACTCGTCTCCCTCTTTGTCTTCATCTGAGTGTTCCGATCATGCTTGGGGAGTCAATCAGCACTCTTCTCCTCACCTTAGGTTAACCTATGAGGGGGCTCTTGCCTCGTGGGGGGGGGGGGGCCGT
>JAYJMB010002786.1:0-10272 GCA_036873735.1 Pouteria campechiana
ATGGACCCCACAAACTTCAAATTGGATGATTAGGTAGTTGATCTTGAGATTTTTTTAATTTTTTGGACTCAATGGAAGAGTCAGATTATCCAAAATATGGTCAAATCATGTGAAATTAAATGTTAAAATTTAATTTATCAATTTTTGGATCCCATAATTATTGATCTAAATGGTCAGATAGTTGATCTTAATATTTTTGGTTGTTTGGGACCCAATAGAATGATGAGATCACCAAAATAATGGCTAGATCATTTATTTTATTGGATAGTTGTGAACGAAAGAGATTTATTGTGTGAATTGATGTGTAATTCACTGATCTAAATTAGTTATGATCTAAGATAGATTTTCTATTGTTATCCAATAAGTTATTTATGACTGATTATGTTGCTAGTGGAGCTCACCGGTTTAGCTGCCTTCTTAATGTGATGACCTATGTGACCTTGAGCACATTAGAAAGATATTAAATTATTTTATCAATGATACTACTAGTTGAGCTTGCCAATTAACCTGTCCTACATGTAGGCGGGTAGCCTAAAGTGTATAATATTATATTATATATGCATATTGCCAGTGAAGTTGCCTTATTAGGCTAGCCTAGAATATAACATATACTGATACTGACACATGATATAGATTATTTTTTTATATATGTGCTAATTATATCTATTCTACTTATTAAGTTATGACTCACCCTTTTTTAATTTATTTTTTTTAGATAACGTCGCACGATAAGTGCATTAGTTCATAGTGCAAAAAGGGTAAATGATGAATATCATTACAAATAATTGTTTAAAGATAATTTATATCTATTATTGTATGAGACTTGTATTGTGTAATGGACATGTATTGTTATTTATTATAATTTTTTTTATTTACGGTTATTTATGTGATTATGTATTATTTTAAGTGCGATGGTTCAAGGAGAATTCACCATTGGTTTAAAAATAATATTTATTTATGTTATTTTTGGGCTGAGCTATGACAGCCTTTGTAACATTTCTTTAAAATTCCATGTATTCCTTTAAAAATTATTTTTAAAATAGTAAAAATGACATGCATTCATACATAAAAATAATAATAATTTATTTTATAAAGTTTATAAATAAAATTTAAGCTATTCATTTGATTTTATTATTATCTTAAACTGTTTATCAAAAATAAAAAGGTATTACAGATAATTTTCTTATTTAACACTATAATTTACCGTAAATATCTAGTAATTAAATTTCTAAAGTGTAATTACTGTTATATTTTATATATAGTAGATATAACTTGAAAATATAAAATTTAACCAATTTATTATCACATCAACATTATATTTTAAATTTTTTAAAGATAATTTACATAATTACCTTAATTTTATATATTTGGCTAATGTATTGTTTATGTTGCAGCGTAACAAGTAAATCAGTTTTCCTGTATAATCTTTGCCCTTTAAGGGCATTTGTAGATATAACTACACCTTTTTATCTTAGCTTACAGATATATTTATGTTTTTTTTAAATATTAATGAATATACTTATAACTTCGTAACATACTTGCAACAATAACAATTCCGCTCGTGTTCGTCATGACAGATAATTTACAAATTAGGGAAAAGATATAAATATGTCTATTTGAGATCATGCATCCACCGTGAGGATCACGTGGCACTGACTCTTCTTTTCAATCCTACCCAACCACGTTAGCTAGTGGATCTGAAAACTTGGCAAAAATCACATCCTTTTTGAAATTTTTGTAAGCTTTTGTGTGACATTTCATGTGGCAGTGTGCCCCGGCATCGTTTTGAAGGTTCAAGCTTCGTTACCTCAGTCCATATATCATAAACAATACATAATACTATAGATTAGAACAAGACAGGCGAACAATTTTAATTTTTATGGCTTGGTTGAGCAAGGAGAAAGGTGCCTCATTTTTGGAATTTAGGTAGAAACTGGCCTTAGCTATCCTATGAACAGCTGGTATCTTGTGTACGTGGATAATTGTCTTGTCTAATACAAGTAATTTCTATGAAAACACTTAATTCCTGTTAGGCCATTGGCGATTACTGTACTCGATATAATTTGACTGCCGTACTTAATATTCGTCCAATCCAACAATCGTACTTACCCGACTAATGAAAAACTCCAAGAATGATACAGCAGCCAAAGAGACGACGGCGCCTTCCAAATGAGAAAGTCGGCTATCCATAACTGTAAATTTTCGAATCCGGTGGAGGGAAGGAATAAAAGAAGAAGAAAGAGATTCTGACGAAGTCGAAGGCTTTGAAATTGCAGGAAGAAGGACGCGGCTTGGGTTATAAAATCGCTGGATGGAGGCAGACTTTTGCTGTCTTCCTTTTTGTCTTGAAGCAGCAATGCTGCAGCAGCGTAGAAATCCTCGCTCTCTTGTTTTATTTATTATTCACCAATGCTTCTCTCCTATGCATCTTTCATCGCCATTACGTCTTCATTCACGAGAAGATCCTCCCCCTCAAATACCACCTTAAGTCTCTTCGATTCAAGGAATTTTCCTGCTTTCTTTCGGTGCAGAAGCACGAAAACTAGAGATTCCACTCCCCCGGGATTCGACGTTCAGGTCGCGAGAGCAGGAGCAGAGAAACTCCCAGTTTGGATTGTTGGGGAAGATTTTGAAGAAGTGGGTTGCTGGTCAACGGAGCTCCCGTTGCAGTTCTTAAATTTGGAGTTTTGCTGTCCACTGGGAGCCATGTGTGCTTTCATGATCTCAGGACATTCCAGTAGTCACTTCTTCAGGTACATATATAAGATACCATCTTGATACTTTTAGTAGAATTACTAGAACTTGATAATTTAGGCGCTTTTGTATGTGATTTAAGTTTCCCAGAATTTTTATTGATTTGCATGCACGCTAGAATGTTTGGATGTCCTACTCAACAATGTAACCAGGGAGATTCTTCGGGTGGAGCCAAGCTTTGAAGTGGGTCCTCATCATGTGGGGCCAACCTTCACAAGAGAGGCTAAAAGTTGAGGAGAGAGAGAGCTTAAATCTTTAGAAACTAAGTCATTTTAGAAGCATAATGACAAGGGATTATGCTGAATATATGTACAACTGAAATGTTAATTCATGGCATAATGCATTGATTTTGTAATGTCTTTATTAGTTGCTGTTTAAATAGAGCTGATTGGTGGGGCTTTATTGACTGGTTTTCCAAAACTGATAATTCCTCTCTGTGATACTTCATTTTTCCCTTGCAGGAAACGCTGCTTCCTTATATTCATGCAAGAAACTAACTTCCAAGCCTTTCCAACTCCCCAACTGTGGAATTTGTAAATTTTCTTATGTTGTTATGGAGAATGCATTGAGATACAACAGAGCTCCTCCCCCACCTCTCAAGCAGAGGCGAAGTGGCTATGAACCTTCTGATACAGAATCTGAATGGCAGGAGAGCCCACTATATGACCTAAAGAAAGATAAATGCATGAGAGAACAAGTGTTAGGTGCAGAACACCGAAAAACTACATTGGGTTCTGTCCTAAGCATAAGTCCCTTGGGCAACGACCAGAGATATTCTTCAATGCCTGGATCTGATTCCTATACCCCTATCAAAGCTTCAAAAACCATTCCAGCTCCAAGGAGTAAAAGCAAGTCCCCATATAGAACACGTGGAGATGATGGAGTTGGCATACCACCAAAATCTGGCTCTCATTCACAAAGGAATGGCAGTCCTCTTGCAGTGTCTGAGCGTCAGAGACCTATTTCACCATATGAAGTGCGCAAAGTGCAAGCCAACGCTCTTAATGGAAAACTTAAAAGCTCATGTAGAAAAACAAAACAGAGGAGCCCATACAAGTTGATGGCCACGGCGGAAACTTCCAGAATGAATGAGGGGTCTAACTACCACTACAGATCTGTGTCAGCTCCCAAGTTGAGAGCATGTGAGAAAGAGCAGCGAGAGTGTTGTGCTGTTTCCAATGGGGATCAATGTCCATCACCTTTATCAGGGTTCCAAATTCAGAAACAAAAAGCTAGCCCTTATACAAGATCTCCTGCAAGTGAAATCAATGAAATGATTGCAAATGCAAAATTTTCAAAAAATGTTGTTCCTGATGCTTTATTGATGGAAAGCACAGAATCAATTCCAGGGGGTGATATCTTCTTTTCTCGTGATGTAACAGCCTTTCACAAGACCACGAAACCAAAGAATATTGCATCTAGAAGCAGTTTTCCACCAATGGCTAATGCAGCTTCTGAGAGAAATGCCAACATTCAACAGAGAAACAGAGAAAACAGTGAAGTTGGTCAGAAAGTTCAAGCATCTTCAGTCATTACTGTTCCATCACAAAGAATTATGCACTCGAGTTCTGCTACAAGTAGGCAGACTAGTGGAACTAGTTTGAGTTCTACGATGACTAGGCAGTTTAGTAGTAAAACCAGCAGTGAGAGTAGCAAGATGGCTAATGGTAGCAGAATCCAGGGTGAGAGTTTCAGGAAATTCGTAGACAGTATGGAAAGAAGACAAAAGGACAAATGGTTTTTGTGTATAAGGGGTGGTGCTTGCAGGAAAGCTAAGTCTCCTGAGACTAAGAAAATAGATGAGGCTGCATTCATCGAGAAGGCATTAGTAGTGGAAAAACTTAGGGAGTTTTGGGCTGATAAACATAGTCCGGGTTCATTAAATGGATTCATTTGTCACAAATCTCAAGCTCAACATCTCAAGCAATTGGTAAGGTTACTCGAGTTGGCAATTCCAGACTGATCTTGTTGTGCTTTCTATTATAATTGAAGTTTTGAATCTTAGTAAGTTAACCATTTTTCAGATACTTCAAACAGGTTTGCCATGCAGTAATGAACTAGGTTATCTAAAATACCAAGATGCATGGGCTCATGGCCTTGATAAGCTCAACTCGTTGGTATGTTGTGGCACATTCTAACAAGGAAAGACATATTTACAACTACTGATATCAAAATTCTTTATTGTTTGCTTATTTGTATGCTAAAATTTAAAATTACTTTACCATGAAGATATGTATGCATGTATTTATTTATCGGAAATGCTTTAAAGCGATCGTTTTCATGAGACCTTTCATTTTGGTCGATTATGAATGATTTGGCGAATACTTCAAATTTGCAATCGGAAGTTATACACCAACTATAAATAAAATTTATTTTCCATTGTTCACTACATTTAATGAATGCTTTGAATACTTAATGGCTTCCTTATGTTATAATTGCCTCCAACATGCACTAAATAGATTGTGCTCAACAATTGCTGCAAATTGAATGAAAGAATCAACTATATCATTATTGTGGATTGTGATGGGGTTCGCTAGCCTGGCTATAAATAGCCTGTGTTTTTCTTTGGTTTCGAGTTTTTTCCCATTTAATTCATAACAAGAATTCACACAACCAGATAGAAAGAACAAAGACTAAAATGGTCCTTTTATAAGAGACCAACCAAATTACAGATAATGATGTGCTATTTGGCCAACCTTGTAGGCTAACTAATTAAGTGTCCCCTTAATGCATCACTCATTCTTTTCTCCTTTCAAAGTCCAGTTTTGTGTGCCATAATCTTAACTTTAGTTATTTTTCTTCTTGTCTTCACTCTTCTCAGGTCTCCTTCCACAACTGTCCTCATCTTTTATTCAGGGGACCTTCAGGCTCAGGAAAAAAAGCCTTAAGCATGGCTTTGCTTGGTGAAATTTTCGGACCCTCGTCTTGCCAAGTATGTTTTGTGAAGTTCATCTGATAGTATATTTGAGACGTGTATTTTTTCTGTTTGGCTACTAACATTAATAGGCTTACAAGTTTTGTCCAATTTTATTTCAGATCTCGAATGATTTGAGGTACTTCCATATCCAGGTATGATGAGTACAGAGACTCTGTCCATCTATGCAGCATATGTTTTTAAATTTTAACTACTGCATTAATTTTAAAAAAACGAAAAGGTGATCTTCTGAATAAAGGGAAGAATTCTTAGGGAAAAAATTCTTCTCTTTCTTTGATGCTTTTCAAAGTGGGTAACCGACAGTGACCATCTTGTTCAGAACTATCTCTGATTGTGGGTGTTTATGTGCTCTTAACAGGAAGCTCAGCAAATGCAAGTGATGGTACCAGTGACTTCTAGCCCTCACCATGTGGAACTTAATCTAAAGTCTATATCAGGAAACGCTAGATATGCATTAATGGCCCTAGTCAAGGAAATAGCCAGCAAGTATGCACCTGTTCCAGAATTTAGTGATGCAACTTTAAAGGCAGATTACAAAGGTCTGACACATCAGATACTAAACTTATCCACAACCCAATCTCTATGAATTTAGCATGATCTTTTTTTTTTTTTTTTTTTTGTTTTCTTTCATTCATTCATTCTTTCTTTCTTTCTTTCTTTTCTCCTTTTCCAAATGGTCAATCCAACCTGTTATTGGTACTATTGCAGTAATGCTTCTCTATGAGGTTGACAAACTTGCAAACAATGTGCAACACTTGATAAAATGGATAATAGACTGTTATACAGATGCATGTAAGATCGTTCTATGTTGTGAAGATGACTCAGGTCTACTTGAATCAATCAAAAGTCGTTGCAAGATTATCACATTAGAGGCTCCTGTCACTCATGAGGTGAGTATTAATCCCCATCCTTTCATGCACACAATTTATTAAAAAAAATTAATCATAGATTTGGCTGTTTGATTACTTGATTGGTATGTTTTTTTATGCCACTTATGTTCCAGAAAGCAGTATATTTTTCCCCGAGGGATGTTTAGGAGTTACATAACTATGTTTTTTCCCAGTTTTACCTCCCAACAATGGCATTTAATGCAATGTGCTAAAATGGAAGTCAGGATTCTTCAGTATTTGGATTGAGTAATAGAAAAATAATTCCATTTGTTAATATTCATCTTTTTTCCAATCTTAAGCTTGATAATAGAAAATCATATAATTTGGAAGGGTGAAATGGGATCGTCTTCTACCCTACTAGGATCAGTTACTTTTTGTTATTCAAGTTTTCAATTAATTTTCCACATCAATTATTAGCCATGTCAATGACATCAGTGACATATTACATGACATTATAGATTTGCCAAAGACCCCGACCCTATTAGATGGTTTCTTTGAGATGTGGGTGAAAATATAGTAGATGTCAGGATACATTGCAAATTTTAACAAACCACTGTAGATGGTTTTTACCATATTTGCGTATATTTAGCATTAATATTGTAGGTGTGGTTTCATATAAAGAAAATTCAAATTGAAGGAAAAAACATAAAAACACAGAAAAGATGTATTTTGCAGGGATTTCCTGGGCAAAATGAAAAATGTCAACGGGAAAAATATTAAGGAGAAAAGGGGGTGGGGAAGAATCATGCAAATATCTTCTGCCATGAAAACTACTTATAAATTCCTTTTCCTTTTTTAGTTGAGGGGGGCATATGTCGCATCCATTAATTATTTCCACTAGGAATGCATTTTCATGCCGATTGCAACCCATTGCCAAATGCACCAATGAGATTCAAAAGCATGAACTACAATCTCAAAGTTAGCATTCATGTCATATGTTGCAGGTCATGGAGGTTCTTTTTCAGATAGCAAAGAAGGAAAACTTTGACCTTCCAATGAGTTTTGCTGCTAAAATTGCTACTAAGTCAAAGCAAAACTTAAGGAATGCAATCATGGCTCTTGAAGCATGCAAAGCTCACAAGTAAGAGTTATGAATTAGAAAATCTCATGCCTAATATATAGGTTCTTTTTGGCCTGATTCTCTGACTTCCTTGCAGTTATCCTTTCACTGATGATCAACCAATTCCTATAGGCTGGGAAGAGGTCCTAGTGGAACTTGCTGCGGAGATTCTGTTTGATCCATCACCCAAAAGGTTAACCACCTGCATGAACTGAACCTGAATTGGTGGGACAAAGCTAAGTTAATGATGGTGATGATGCCGAGCCCCACATATCGATTCCATTGAAATATTATATCACATCGTGGAATAAATCAAGGAGTTTGTTTCAATGCCTTTACATGTACAGCTCCTTGATTAGTCATCACCATTGTCATCACCTTGCTTCAGTCATTCTTGTTTTTAGCTTTTTATTATTTCTATTCACTAAATGTTACTAAATTATTTTGATATTTGTGGTCTTCAGAACCCATTTGAAAATAGGAAAAGCTCTAAGGCTGGATATGTGTGTGTGTGTGTGTGTGTGTGTGTGTGTGTGTGTATTCTAATCAAGATTTAGAAATGCATGAAAGATATAGATTTAACTTGGATGATGTTTTAATTTAATGAGTTTTGCAAAACTAAAGTGAATGCAACATAAATAGAGGAAAAGTATCGTTGTACCAATGTACAAGAGTAAAGAAAATATACACCGTTGTGCTTGAGGAAAAAGTAAAGCCACCCTATAAAGCTTGAGGAAAAAATAATTAATCAAATGTTAAGCCATGGAACAGACTAAATGGAAAATCAATCTAGATTTATGCTAGGAAGATCAACTAGTGAAGTTATATTCCTGGTTAGGCAATTAATGTAGAAATATATAGAGAAAAGAACCTCCCTATGTTTTAAATTGACTTGGAAAACCCGTATAATAGGATTCCTAGGGAATTAATATCGTGTTATCACAAAAGCAAAAAAATTACTACCAGAAATTATGTCACAAGATATTTGCAAGCTCCTTTTAAAATGGTCAATTTTTTTTGTGCGGGATCTGTCGGCGTTATCTACGATAATATCTGAAGTCCTCCAAATTTGGAATAATCAATCGAATCTGCAAATTTAGATTTCACATGTCACTTTTCCAGACTGGCTTTTGCTAGAGGGAAGATTCAGAGGCTGCTGGTCGATTTTGTGCACCCCAAGCTAATCCTTCAGGTAATTCCTGAACATTTCCAGGCATTAATTTTCAAGGTGAAGGGTCTTATTCATAAACCAATTTTGGTCCCATATGCAGAAACTCATTGAACAGTTTCTACGGGGAGTTGAAGCGAGTCTCAAAAGAGAGATCTACTACTGGCACGCTTATTATGTAAGTTCTAGCACTTGCTCCTCCAGTTACAATTTCGAGAGCCAGAACAAGACATGCTAAATGACTATTACGCAGGATAAAAGACTGCCCAGTGGAGCAGGTGCATTATTGAAATTAGAAGGTAAGTAGAACTCATTGCCCATGTGCATCCCTTTTCTGAAAGATTCGAGTGTGTTTTTCAGGTTCTTTCGCCGTCCATTGTAGAGGTGTTTACGAGCTGTGGGACACATGCATGGTCTCCCATGTGCCAGGATCACCTTAATTGCATGAGATCTTTTCCATTATGTGGCCTAATCTCTATATACCCAGTCCTGGAAAGGAGGCAAAATGATGAGCCTCGTCCAGTTTCTCACATCAGAGACCATTCGAAAACCATACAGATTCATAAATCTGATCTTTGGCCTGGTGGATCCGTATCGGGACCCACTTGGTGCATAGCTTGGACATCATGTCATCTTCTGTGTGAGGACTGGTGTCTTTGCAGCTGAGCTGCATAGATGCGCCTCTAGGGTTTGTTGGCAGTTGGTAGGATGTGACAGAGGCATTCTTTTTGTGCAGAGTTTGTTGCAAAGTTCATGAGCATATATAGGAGCTCCAGTAGCAGCCTACATCCAGAGGAATGATGGGAGTTATATCAGCTCATCATGACAGCTCTTTCACACAAAATAAAAGTAAGAATTTCAAAAGATTGTAGACTTTTCTTTGAGAAGAGAAGGCATTTTGTACAATGTCACAAGAACCAATGTTTCAACAACGTACTGTTGTTCGGGCTGGTTGCGTTGGCTGTTCATGCCAGTTTGATCGCTTGTTTGATTCATTTTGAACTGGTTAGTAATGACTTGTAATAAGAAATATATTGTTGTAAAAAATGGTTCAGACTAGTTTTCGTGAAGGTGTGCTTAGATCCCTGAAATCGATTAATTTCTCTGCGGCACTAATGAGTGATTGATTTCGTCTTCCTATCTATTTTTATTTGAGAAAAGTATGTATAAATGATTTGTTTTTAAACTCAAATTTTTGATTTTATAGCAATGATTTTTTATTAGACGATTTTCATTTTATGTAACATTTAGAAAATTCTTCTATAGTATATCCTTTTGAAATGGATGCACGAAATTCAAAGCTGGCTGCGGCATCATCGATCATACCACGTTTCATTTTTGCTATTTGAAAGTGGTATTTAATAGAAACTATATTTAAGTAGTTACAAAACTTACACTTTGTCCTCTTGTAAATATCATGTAAAGATTATCATGGATGGTATTCTTACGTAATGTATCATATTCA
>JAYJMB010002787.1:0-14874 GCA_036873735.1 Pouteria campechiana
ATCACATGCATATCATGAATCATAAGGACTTTTCATGGGTTGTAATGGGGTTTAGAGTAAAGGTGAGAAATATTTGGGAATGCAGCTCAAAAGCCATTGAAACTAGTAAAGCACAAGTAAATCAACTCAAACTCATATATATATAAGACATGTACAATCACTTATTTTATTCAGTATCTTTTATCTTTGATATGATGTATAAACATACCCCTTCCCTTGGTATTTTGAAAATTTCTTTTTCTTTTCTTTTCTCTTTTTCTTTCACTTTGATATTTTTTCTTAAGAACAACAACATGTTCTATTTTACTAATCATAGCCATTCCACAAATTTTGACACCCCCACACTTATTTCTTGTATAGCCATACATAACACAATGATGACCCATGCTCTACTAGATCTATGGCTTGGGTAAAGATTTTTTTTTTTTTTTGGGGTGTGGGGTTGGGGTTTCAAGTTTGTAACTTAGGTTCATAATAAAAATCTCTAAAACTCAAAGGTAATAAGAGGAAAAATTAATCACAAGATAGTCTATTTGACTCATGTAGTTCAAAACAAAGAAGGCCTTAATCATGTTCACGCATGCATGTATCAATGTGATCTCAAAGAGAATCAAGGCAAGTTCTAGAGAAACAATTCCATGGAAGAATATCTCTCATGAAGAAAAAGAATGAAACTGATGTGAATGTGTTAGTCTAGAGGCTCAAAATCTCACCAGCTTTTGTCTACAAAATTTAGTCATCACCATTCTCAAGGAAAATAATTAAACCAAACAATTGCAAATTGGAAGATTACTTATTCAATCATATCATGAATTTTTCAAACTTAGTTGAATCTTGCCCATGACATCCTCAACCTCAAATCATCAGAAACCACCAAAACAAAGGGTAAAACTGACTCTCTCTCAAAAAAAAATTATTTTTTTCAAAAATAAAAGCAAACGCAAAATCAAAAATACAAAAACACAACCTAAACCTAAACCTAAATCCCCTCCCCCACACTTAAAACTTACATTGTCCCCAATGTAAGGTCAAATGCAAAGAGGATGCAAAAATAATCATAAAAGAAATGCAGAAATAAGAAGGAAATAAGAAAAAGAAACACAAACTCCCCTTGGGTTACCTCCCAAGAAGTGCTCTTGATTATAGTGGTTGGTTCGACTTAATGCTTCCTCCTTTAGTCAATGTAAACTGGTTGTTCAATATCCACTTCTGCAACATTTTCAACTGGTAGGCCTTCATAGAAAGGCTTAAGTCTATGACCATTCACTGTAAGACTTTGGAAGTTGCCAAACTCTAAATGTCAACTACACCATGAGGGAAAACATTAGTGACAATAAAAGGTCCATTCCAACGAGAACGTAACTTACCTAGAAATAGACGAAGTCTTGAATGGTATAGAAAAACTTTCTGACCAACTTTAAACTCCTTCTTAGAGATCATCTTGTCATGAAAAGCCTTCGTATTTTCCTTGTAAATCCTTGCTCTCTCATAGGCATCATCGTGAATTTCCTCTAACTCTTATAGTTGCAACTTCTTGTGCTCTCCATTTTCATTCATATTCAAGTTGAAACTCTTGATATCCCAATAAGCCTTGTGTTTAAACTCAACAGGAAGTTGGCATGGTTTCCCAAACACTAGCCGATAAGGTGACATACCAATAGGTGTCTTGTATGCAGTCTTGTATGCCCACAAGGCATCATCCAAGTGCAAACTCTAATCTTTTCTATTGGGATTAACTGTCTTTTCAAGAATGGACTTGATTTCTCGATTTAATACTTTAGCTTGTCCACTAGTTTGTGGATGATAGGCGGTTGACACCTTATGGATCACATGATATTTCCTCAGCAAAGCTTCAATAGTTCGATTGCAAAAGTGAGTGCCTCGGTCAATAAGAACTCTAGAGTCATTAGTCCTAGTGGCTTTAGCTTCCACCCATTTTGAGACATAATCAACAGCAAGTAAGATGTAAAAGTAACTGAAAGATGCAGGGAACAGTCCCATGAAATCAATGCCCCAAACATAAAAAATTTCATAAAATAGCATGGGGTTTTGTGTCATCTCATTCCTTTGGGATATATTATCTATCTTTTGACATTGATCACACAACTTACAAAAGTGGTATGAGTCTCAAAATAAAGTTGGCCAATAAAATCCACACTCTAACACTTTTCTCATTGTCCTCTTCGCTCCAAAGTGACCTCTACAATCATAATAATGACAAAAGGTGAGCATAGAAGGAAATTCATTTTTAGGGACGCACCTTCTAATCACTTGATCTGCACAATGCTTCCATAAGTATGGGTCATCCCAAACATAATATTTTGCATCACTCTTGATCTTATCTTTTTTATTCTTAGACAAAAAAAGAGGTAAAGTATTAGTGACCAAATAATTTACCATATTCGCATACCAAGGTAGTGTCTCACTCATAGAGAATAATTGTTCCTCAGGAAGTGTTTCTTGCAGATGGAGTTCATCCTCCACATGAACTAGACGACGTAAATGATCTGTAACACAATTTTCTGTCCTTCTTTTGTCTTTGATCTCCAAGTCAAATTTGCTTAAGAGAAGTATCCACCTTATCAACCTTGGTTTTGCTTCCTTCTTCCTCATCAAATAACGAAGAGCTGCATGATTAGAATAAACAATGACTTTAGTGCCAAGCAAATAAGATCAAAATTTTTCCAAAGCAAAGACAACAGCTAACAGTTTTTTCTCAGTGGTGGAATAATTTCTTTGATTATTGTTCAAAGTCCTCGAAGCATAATAAATGGCATGAGATGCTTTCACAACTTTCTGACCCAAAACAGCAACTACTACATAGTCACTTGCATCACACATTATCTCAAAGAGAATATTCCAATCAGAAGGTTGGATAATAGGGGTTGAAGTCAGTAATTCCTTCAGCTTGTTAAATGCCTTTTTGCACCTTTCTTCGAACTCAAAAGCCACATCCTTTTGCAGTAACTTGCGTAGACGCAATGCTATTTTGGAGAAGTCCTTGATGAATCTTTGATAGAAACCTGGATGTCCAAGAAAAGAACGAACTTCTTGCACTGTAGTGGGATAAGGTAAAAACTGAATGATAACAACTTTAGATTTATCTACCTCAATTCCACTAGATGAAATAATATGACCCAAAACTATCCCATATTCAATCATGAAGTGACATTTTTCAGAATTTAACATAAGGTTAGTTCCTATGTATCTTTGAAGAACAAGTGTAAGTTATGCAAACAATTATCAAAGGAGTCTCCATGAACTGTGAAATCGTCCATAAAGACTTCTATAATCTACTCAATGTAATTTGCAAATATGCTAACTATACACCTCTAGAAAGTGGTTGGGGGCGTTGCAAAGGCCAAAGGGTATCTGGTGATATGCACAAGTTCCAAATGGGCATGAGAATATTGTCTTCTCTTAATCTTCAGGGGCAATCACAATTTGGAAATAACCTAAATAACCATCAAGGAAACAATAGTAAGAATGAATAGCTAATCTCTCAAGCATTTGATCAATAAAAGGTAAAGAAAAGTGGTCCTTGCAAGTTATAGCATTCAACTTTCTGTAATTTATACAAACTCACCACCTATTCTGAACACAAGTAGGAACTAACTTATCAATCTAATTTTTCACCACGGTTATTCCAGTTTTAGGAGCCACTTGAACTGGCCTCACCCAACTGCTATCTGAAATAGGGTAAATCACTCCAACTTCAAGAAGTTTGAGGATTTCCTTTTTTCACTAAATCCATCATGGGTGGGTTCAATCTCCTTTGTGGTTGACGAGAAGGTTTTGCTCCCTCTTCAAACAGAATACAATGCATGCATGTAGATGGACTGATTCCTTTAATATTTGCAATTGTCCAACCAATAGCCATCTTATGCTCCTTAAGGACTTGCACAAGCCTCTCTTCTTGTGATGTACTGAGTTTACTCAAGATCATCACTGGTAATATCTCTCTCTCTATAAGGAACACATACTTGGGATGACTAGGCAAAGGCTTCAAATCTAGAGTAGGAGCCTGCAAAACAGAGGGTAAAATTCTCTTGTTACAAATTGGTAATTCAATATGAGGAACATTACCTGGTTTTAGTGACTTTGGAAAGTCATCCAATGCTGCAACAGTTTCCTGTAGTTCCTCAGTCTATGATAAATTCCCATTCTCCTTCTCAAGATTCTCACTAATAGCAACTTCCAATATATCTTTACCATCAATTTTAAAAACTTCCTATGCACAACAATCAATCACATCAACAAAATAAACAGATTTATCATCATCAGGATACTTTATGGCATTATAAATGTTAAAATTAACAATTTCATCATCAAATTTCATGGTGAGTGGGCCACTGTGAAAATCTATCTTAGTTTTGGATGTTTTTAGGAAGGGTCTTCCTAATAGAATGGGAGCAGTGTGGTTACTATTCTCCATATCTAGCACATAAAAATCAGTAGGAAAGACTAAATCATTGACTTGCACAAGAAAGTCTTCAACTTCCCCTTTGGGATATGCATTGGATCTATTAGCTAATTGAATTACAACACTAGTATTATTCAAAGGTCCAAGTTTCAAAGAAGCATATAAAGAATATGGCATGATATTAATGGAAGCTCCTAAATCTAATATGGCCTTTTCAAGTTTAGTGTTGCCTATCATGCAAGGGATAGTGAACATACCTGGATCTTTGCACTCTGCAGGGAGTTTTCTTTAAATGGTTACAGAAACATTCTCTCCTACTCTCACCTTCTCATACCCTTTATGTTTCTATTTTCTCTTCGTTGTACACAATTCTTTCAAGAATTTAGCATAACGAGGTACTTGTTTAATAGCCAAAACGTGGGATATTTACCTCACATTTATGAAAAGTCTCATAAAAATCTTTATAGCTCTTAATTTTGTGAGATTCTGCTAAAGCTTGAGGAAAAGGAAGTACTGATTTAGATTCAAAAAGAGGTGAAAACTTATGTTGAATCACTTTGTTGTCCTTAGAAACTCATTGTCTGCAATAATGCTTTTCCCTTTTTCTTACTCTGTTGGTGTAGGATTTGCATTTGTTGGAATCTCAACCTCCTTACCACTTCTCAAAACAATTGCACTCATGTTCTCTCTTAGGTTCACCACTGTTTGAGAAAGCAATTCTCCTAAATTTTGTGTCTCTAGCCGATTGATTGTGGTAGCTATCTAACTTACCTGATTCTCCAAATTCTAAATGCTAGCCTTTGTCTCCTATTAAAATTGCAAAGTGTTAGTGGCAAGAGACTTAACAATATCTTCTAAAGACACACCAGAGTTAGAATTTTATCCTTGTTGTGGTGTAAGTTGGTATAGCTACTTGTACTACTAGAAATTTGAGCGATTTTGAGTTGTGAGTTGATTTGCCTGTGGATTCCCATAGCTAAAATTGGGGTGATTCTTCCATCCTGGGTTGTATGAGTTAGAATAAGGATCATACTTTCTTTGTGGTTACCCAGAAAAACCACCCATCACGTTCGCCTACTCAATAGGTTCTTCTTGAAGAGTCAGGCATGCATCAATTGGATGTCCTACTACCGAACAAATTCCACAAGCTTTCACTGTTTGTATATTTTTTATAGCCAATTAAGACCTGCAATTTGTTGTTCAAGGGAGGAAACACTTACCTCATTAACAAACTTGGATAGAGAGTCAAGCCTACTGCCAAATTGTTGTGAGTTGGTTACCTTGTTTGAAATCAAATTCCTTGTAGCTTCAAGAGTTTTATCCATCAAAGCTCTTCCACTAACAGTATCAATCATGCTCCTTTCAGTGGGTAGAAGACCCTCATAGAAATATTAAATGAGTGACTGCTCATTGATTTGATGATAGGAACAACATGCACGTAATTTTTGAAATGCTCCCGATATTCATATAGGGATTCTCCACTATGCTGTCTCACACCACAAATTTCCTTCCTAATGTTGGCCGCCCTTGAAGCTGGAAAATATTTCTCCAAAACAACCTCTTCATCTCATACCATATTGTGATACTCCCAGATGGTAGATAGTAAAGCTAATCTTTAGCCAAATCATTCAAAGAGAATGGAAAGGCTCTCAGTTTTATTTGCTTTTCAGTCACCCCTGTTGATTTCATACTCATACATATCACATGAAACTCCTTTAGATGCTTTTGGGGATCTTCACCTGCAAGACCATGAAAAGTGGACAAGAGATGAATTAATCCAGATTTCAATTCGAAATTAATAGTAACGTGTAAAGTAGGAAACATTATGCACAAGAGTTGTTGATCCAAATCAAGTGTAATAAGTTCTTTCAAAGTTTGAGGTCTAGCCATGATTTTCTCCTTTTTAGAATTTTTTCAAACTTCACTCCTTAATCTGTGCAAATTTCTCTCAATTTCTGGCTTGTATTATAGATTACCTGTATTGGAAGATTGAGTAACAGTCATAAACAACAAAAGAAAATCTAGAAATTAAATAATGAAAAATCTCTTTTTTATATAAGAAAAATTTAAGAACAAAATAAAGATCACTAAAGCACAAAAATTAACTAGAATGGCTCCCCGGCAATGGCGCTAAAAATTTGATGTGTTGTCTTAGGCAATTAAATTTAAAACTTTACTTCTATTAAATTACCTATAGTAGTGTGAATAAGGGTTGATCCCATGAGGAGTATCTAGCTCAATTTTATGCAATGTAAATAAGAAAGAGGGTTTTGAATGTAATGAAGAAAGTGTTATAAATGAAATCTATCAAAGAAGAAAATCTTGATTCAAGTCAACATCCACCATCAGAATCTCATAACTAATCATTGATACAATTATAAATCAATTCAAACTTTGAATATTCACTATGAGAATTATTTTTCCTATCTCTCCTTCAACATAATTAATTAGAAAATGCAATCCAATTAACCCTAACTACTAAATAACCTCAGACACATGCTAGAGATTTAATTTAATAACAGCCTTAAGATTTGTAGAGATTGATAAAGCCAAACAATACAAGCACATGCGGTTGCGTTTAATTTAGTCAAATGTTCTTCCTAAGATTTAATAATCCCTGACACAGTAAATTATTAAACCCTAGTTGCTTTGCAGATTAGAAGGATCAAACAATTACAGATTTAATATCTTATCTAGCAATGGATTGCAATGAATAATAAACTAGTAGGCCTCCTGGCAATTAAACATGACAATCATAATCATGAATTAAAGAAGAACATTCAATACTCAAAGTATAAATGTAACAATTAAATCAAATTAGATCTCACAGTATATTAATTCTGAGGCCTCTATCTCCTTAAACCAAGAATAAGAGTTTAGCCACGTAGGGCCATGAAATCATAAAGAAAATAAAATAGAAAATAGAGAAGATCCTTTATTGAAAGCCACCAAAAAGTCTTCTCCAAACCCTAACAAAAGGATCCTCAAAAATCCTAGGAAACTATTATTCGTAGAGAGTCAAAAATATGCAAAATATGCAAATTTATAGGTTTTAAAAAATATTGGCCAGATTTGAGCATTGCTAGTGCTAGATTGGCACTGTCAATGACACCTTGCTGTCTCTGGTGGGGTGTGGTGTGAAGTGGGTTGGCGCCGATGGCGCTGGTTTGCTGCCTTCAGTGCTTTGCTTCTTTGCACTTCATCCTGACTTTGGCATTCTTCCTGTATTTTCCTTTGATGTAGTCCTTATCTCTCAAAAGTCCCAACATAAAAGTTATAGAACTTTTTCATTTGTTTCCAAAACATCCTTAGTTATCTTAATCGGAGGTTGAATGAGAGAGTTATGCCCAAAATACAAAGTGATACTGAAATTATCCAAAATCCTTCAATTGACTTCTTTTTGCACTTAACCACTCCAATTGTCTCCTAAATCAAAATATAAGAATAATGAGTGCATATAGGAGTCAAATGAGTGTAAAAGATTAAGTATTAAGGGAATAAAATATGATATTTTGCATTCTCATCAGTGAACAGCAATAAAAGAAAAAAATTATAAATTTGGAAGAAAACAAAGGCCCCAACAAATTATGATTTGGGTATCTAAAGTTGTAGCAGAAGTTGTAAATGTTATTTAGTCTCCAAATATTATAGTAGTGGCACCCAAGAAACAGTGGGTACTAAAATATTCTGCCACTAAACCCTTGAACCCATTCACAAATGGGTACCAAAGATTAAAACTTAACTTTGTCATTATAGGTGTGTCTGAGAGACATAAAGAGTAGCATGTGGTACATTGATAGTGGTTAATCAAGACACACAATAGGGGAGGAGCTGTTCACTGAGTTAAAAGAGAAAAATGATGGAATAATGACCTTTAGAGACAATATGAAAGGTAAAGTGATTGTGATTGGTAAGATCAGCCAACCACATACTACTGTTATTTCTGATGTATTGCTACTGGAGGGATTAAAGCATAACCTTCTGAATATTACTGAGTTTTATGATAGTGGTTATAAGGTTATGTTTGAATCTCAATTTTGTTCTATATTAGATTAGTTAGACTCAGTTGTAATTCAAGGTAGAAGGCATGGAAATGTGTGTGTTGTAAATCTTCATGATATCCAAGCCAAGTGTCTTGTTAGTAATGATAAGTCCTTACTGTGGCATAGAAGATTAGGACATGCCAATGAAAAGATGATTGAAAGACTATACAATAAGGATCTTTTAGTTAGCTTACCTGAACTAAAATTTAACAAAAGACAGTTGTGTATTGCTTGCTTGAAAGGAAAGCAAGCAAAAAAGAGTCTTTCAAATCAAATAAAGAAGTGTACACAACTAAACTACTTTAGTTGTTGCTTATGGACTTAATGGGACCAACTAGAACTAGGAGTCTTGAAGGGAAACATTATGCATATGTCATCATTGATAACTGTAGTAGAAATACCTGGATAATGTTTCGTGCATCCAAAGATGAAACTTTTTCATTCTTTGAGACTTTTTCAAGTATGTATAGAATGAACAAAGCTCTCACATTGTTGACAGCCTTTTGTGAAAATAATGGCATCTTTCAAACTTTCTCTGCACCAAGAATATCCTAATAGAATGGAGTGGCTGAAACAAAGAATAGATCCTTGCAAGAGATAGCAAGGACCATGTTGAGTGAGTACAATATTCCATAATATTTTTGGGTTGAAACTATGAACACTGCTTGCTATATTAATAGAATTTGTACTAGGTCATTGCTCACCAAGACTCCATTTGAATTGTATCATGGAAAGAAGGCTAACATATCATATTTCCACACCTTCGGCTCTAAATGTTTCATTCTTAACAATGGTAATGAAAACCTTGGGAAATTTGATAGTATATCTGATTAAGGTATCTTCCTTTGCTATTTCATTGTTAGCAAAGCATTTACAGTCTACAACCTGAGTAATAAATCTATTAAGGAGCCTATTCAAGTCAAATTTGATGGAAGTACTAACTATTTAAAAAGAGCTAGCAATTTTGATAATAAAACAGACAGACTCATAACAAAAGTGGAGAAGATGAATCTAGAAGACAAAGAAAAATAAACTTCACAAACAGAAACAGTAATGAATGATGTAGAAAGATAGTTTGAATGGTCCAACAATGAGGTAAAGAGAAAGTTAACTCTTCTTTTCCCAAAGATTTGAGGTTTATGCATGCTTACACAAAAAACCAGATAATTAGTGATGTGTATGATAAAGTTAGAACTAAATAATCTCATCACTAAATATGTGCTAATTTTTCCTTTATTTCTCAACTAGAGCCAATTTGCATAAAACAAGCATTGGAAGATAAGAATTAGATTTTAGCTATACTACAAGAATTAGATCAATTTAAAAGGAATGATGTGTGGAGTCTTGTTTCAAGACCAGACCATCAAACTGTTATAGGAACCAAATGGGTCTTTAGGAACAAACTTGATGAATCTAGATTAGTAGTAAGAAACAAGGTAAGATTAGTAGAAAAAAGGGTATTATCAAGAAGATGTGATAGATTTTGAGGAGTCTTATGCCCTATTGCTAGGATAGAAGCCATTAGAATGTTGTTAGCTTTTGCATCATATATGAATTTCAAACTCTATCAGATGGATGTCAAAAGTGCATTCTTGAATGGGTTCATTAATAAAGAGGTTTATATGGAATGGTCCCCTGGTTTTGAAGACCCTCATGATCCTAACCATTTCTCCAAACTCAAGAAAGACCTCTATGGTTTGAAACATGATCCTAGAGCTTAATATAAGAGGCCAAGCAGATTTTTGATTGAGAAAAGCTTCATAAGGGGTAAGGTAAACACCACACTCTTCAATAAACGTGCTATGAATGGCATTCTTATAGTTCATATTTATGTAGATGATATTATTTTATATGCTAATAATGAAGAACTTTGTCAAGAATTTTCTAAGACTTGCAGGGTGAATTCGAAATGAGCTTGATAGGGGAGCTAAACTTCTTTCTAGGACTACAAGTGAAGCAAATGAAAGAAGAAATCTTCATCCAATAAGCCAAGTATACAAAGGAGTTATTGAGAAGTTCAATCTTGAAGATGGAAGGCATTTTAGAACTCCTATGAGTAGTTCTATCACATTGGACAAAGATAAGAAAGGTAAATTTGTCTATCATAAATTATATAGAAGCATGATATGATATCTATTATACTTGACTACAAGTAGGATAGATATCATGTTTAGTATTTGTATGTGT
Organism: Pouteria campechiana; assembly: GCA_036873735.1. Lineage (NCBI taxonomy): Eukaryota > Viridiplantae > Streptophyta > Magnoliopsida > Ericales > Sapotaceae > Pouteria > Pouteria campechiana. The sequence continues at coordinate 10,654 of JAYJMB010002787.1, forward strand.
GCTAGATTCCAATCTGGTCCTAAAGAACCTTATCTTAATGTTGTTAAAAGGATATTTAGATACCTCTTAGGCACTCCAAACCTCAGCTTATGATATCCAAAAGGTTCAGATTTTGAGTTAGTAGGATACTCAAATGTTAATTTTGCTAGATATAAGGTATAGGAAGAGTACCTTATGGATACATCATTTTCTTGAAAGCATGATCATCCCATGATTCTCTAGGAAATAGATATATGTTGCACTCTTGATTGTTGAGGCTGAATATGTAGCAACTAACAGTTGTTATGCACAGATTCTCTAGATGAAATAGTAGTTGGGTGACTATGGTCCAAAATTTGTGGATACACCCATCAGATGTGATAATACCAATGCTATAAATCTAACGAAGAATCAAGTCATGCATTTAAGATCTAAGCATATAGCAATTAAGCATCATTTCATTAGAGATCATGTTCAAAATCATAATATCTATTTAGAATTTATACCAATAAAAAATTAATTAGCAGATATTCTCACTAAGTGTCATTCCCCGCATTCCGAGGCATGACTTATCATTTTTGCACTGTATTTCACTACGATTTGCTCACTTTTAGGGTGGGGTGGTTGGGTCCCATTTTCTAAATTGCATAATTTCTAGAGAAAATCGGATAGAGCCTCCCTTGAAAATGGGTTATTCAAACCTCTACAATCATACCCCATAACATATTATATATTACCTTCAAATAAAATAGTGAAATAATTTTAAAAACACACACTCTCACAATCCCACAGCCCAAGATCTGGGATGAGTCATGATGGCAATATACCCACTAAAATACATGTAATCATCTACAAGATTAATATGACATGCCATTCCATCTATTATACATCAATTGAAATCTATTAAATATAATCACCTAACTATAAATACATAATGAAATTTATATTTACAATTTATAATACCACAATGAATAAGTCTTCAATCTTGCTCACCAGTTCCAACCCACAGTTGGAATTCTTCATTTAATCTGTTAATTAAAAATTAAACAAGAAGGTGTGAGTCTGCATAACTTAGTAAGTAGGCACAGATAAAAGAAATCAATAATCAATTCACAATAACTGATTTCTATTCAAAACGTGAGCAACTTCTAATAAGCATTTACATTCTTAATACATAGCTATGAAAGTCAATCATCAATCCAATAACATTCAATTATACTATGAAGATCCAAAATCCTCCTTATTCCAAACATACAATCATATTAATGACAAAGAACATAGATTTATCAATTAACACCAAATGGGGAATTTCAATCATTCTCACCCAGTTAATCCATCTCATTTCAAATAAATTTACAATTGATACCAACAACAAAGGGATATTAATGATTCTGAACTTTTAGACATCCCTACCCAAGAGTAATCACATTTTTACAATATCAACAGCTTTACCTAAGTCAATTCTCATCCCTAACAATTATGTAGTCACAATTCCATACAAACATTCATCATCAACAAATATGGGATTTCCAATATCCTTAATCAAAATAAACAAGCCCAGATTCAAATCAATGAGATATTCATTATCCCCAATCAATCATACATTCAAACGAAGCAAACAGGTGCCTACTTACGTACTAACGAATCATCAGACACACTTCCAACTCCATTTCTTTTCATCCTTCTCAGATCATCCTGTACAAGGCAACAGTTTCATTAATTTATAAACATAGATTGAATTAATCTTATTGCTAATCTTGTCTATTTTCCAAATGTATAATTTTATTCTCATCAATATGCAATAAAAATCAATGTACTCAACATATAATTACTATTTACAACATACCACTTAAACATTAAGTCCCAACTAACTTTTATAAGGGTCTTAAGATTATAATCAAACTCAAATTATCTTTCATTGAGACATTTTATCAAATGGCTAATAGGCACAATGTAAATCATACATTTCAACAAGAGTTCTTAAGGAATTCCATTTCCAATCATATGTAATCATCATATAATATAACTGACATGTAATTAACTTCAACAACAACCTAATTAAATATTTAATGTTATCAATTTATGGGTCACATGGCCCAAACACAAAAATCCTCTTTAATCCCTAAATAGGGCATAATCATAATTTCAATTCCACTAGTCCAATTTAGTCTAAACATATTTTAAACCATGATAAACATGCCATTACACATTTACCCCATCATAATTTCATATATTTTATGAAATTTCCAAATTTCATTATTCCCAAACCCTAGCTTAGGGTGAAACATCATGTTATATGCTTAATTTAGTTCCAAAACATGCTTAAACATAAATTAAGCATTTCCCCTATAGTTCCAAGAGAAAACCCATCATCTTTCCAAAAAATCTCATTCTTCCCAAATTTTTCTCAAAACCCTAACTTAGCAAAAATATGAAAATGGAATGGTGGAAACAAGTTTACTTTCATTTCAGAGCATAGTTCCTTGCTCTACATCAAATTACAGGTCCCTTTCTACAAGAATCTACCATGGATTCCAGAAAACTCAAAAACTCATCATCTTCCTTTGCTCAGACGGCCAAAACCCATCTCCATTGGCATGCTGGGATGTTTGCTCATGTAAATCACCTTTTATCCTTGCAAAATTGATAAGGATTAGATTAAACGGGGTAGGGTTGGCATGGGAGAAAGAATGGAACAGAAAAATGACAAAACAAAATGGGTCGGTGGTTAAAAAGTTGGGTGACAAACTTTACCACAAAATGGGTGCCTCTGGGCCCAAATTTCCATCCCTAGGCAGTGATTTGGGTGCATAGGCACCCAAACTACTGTCTCTTTGGCAATGAGTTGGGCGTAGAGGCGCCCAAAATCTGGCAGCCAGACACCCCTCTACTATTTTGCCCATATATCCTTCATATGATATCCAACTTACATGATTTTTGAGGATTGGAAAAATAACTTAAAGGGTTACAATGTTTATGTTGAACATGTTTTCTGAATCAATACATAAATATGTCAAAAATTAAGCATACGTGACCCCATGTGCAATTTTAAGCTTACCTTCATCATATTTTAATGATTAACACATAAACTAAATCCAAAATCATGGGACGTTGCATTTACATCATAATTCTCTTTAAAATTTCAATTATTCCTACACCTAATCATCCCAAAATGATCATTTACAATAATCACTCTCACCCCAAGTTCAAGTAATAACTTGTACCCTTCCAATTGCAGCAATTTGCATTTTTCACTTACAAACAAAACTACTAATAGTCCAATTTCTTATAAAGCATTCCTAATATTCCCATAATCACTTCACGCACATCACATGCATGAAATGAAATATGTTCATCCTATTCATCATCTTATTTGAGGTCAATTTCCAAAATTCACTCATTCTGTCCTTTTTAATCGAATTTTATACTATACATAATTCCATAAGCCGTTTCCTTTCCAAATTACATCCAATACTAAAACTAATATTTTACGCACATTATAATGCATACAATAATTGCTTCAAGTAATTCATATAAATCATTGATATTTGTTTACTCAATTTTACCACTTCAGTTCTTTTTCTTCTAAATGCATTTACATAGCTCACAATGATGAAATTCGTAAAATGTCATGGACCAAACTCTAGTAATATTCATATGAGCATGTTTCAAACACCTTAAACATCATGTATAGCTATTCATATATTCAAAATTTTGTATTTTAATAAAAATCTCTTATTAAGTTCTTTTTACACGACATTCAACTCAATAGTTCAAAACTACTAAATTATCATAAAAATCTCATTTAATAGCTCATACATATCACATTTCACATAATAAACATGCTTCATTAGTTATTAAAGTCATATACATGACTTTACTCAAAATCCCCACTTGGGTCAATTTCACTCAAAACTACTAATGAAGTCATTTTCTTTATTCAATTCAATTTTTCATAATAAATTTCTTTATAATTCACTATTTACCATCTTAATTCCTCATTTTACTGAAATGCAAAATCTTTTCCTCAAATTTCAACACCACAGGTGTTGCAAACACCCCTCACAAAAATTTTTATCCTCAAAACTTACAGTAACATTTAATTCTTATTAATTTTACAAACTTGCTAACCAACTTAATATTGTCACAAAAAATGGGTCCTTTCTATGAAAATGCTATTTAAGGAGAAAAGGTAGGATGATTCAAAGGTGGTGAAGGAATACTTTTCAGATGCGCCTAGCC